>LJIJ01001468.1:0-43455 GCA_001718145.1 Orchesella cincta
CAATCACTTCGACGGCGCTCAACTTGAATACTTTCCATTTTGAACAACTTTAAATTCAAACAACTTGAATTGACTTTAAAACACTTGAGTGGTTTTTAAGCTGAGTTTAGAACTTTCTTTAGGATGAGTTTAGAAGATTGAACACTGGCGAGTTTTGGACAGTAAATGATAGATTGTTATGCATGCGTGACCATCTGGTGTTATTCCAATTCTTACATGCGCTCACTTGAACAATGCTCAACTCATTAGAAATGAGAGTCAGCTCATCGACATGATCCTTTGTTTATCAGGAATAGCCCTACTGTCCTTTTTCAACTTTACAGTTGAATGTTTGAAGCAGCGAGAGAAACAAGTCAGTCGAGTTGTTCTAAAACTCATCCATTGATCATTGCATTCACGCTAAAATTCTAACGTGTTAGTATTCCTTTCTTTGCTCATTCTCCTTTTCACTTTTGAAAATTGCGATAGTGATTGTGATATTGTTTGTTTTTTCAGTTTGACTGAGAGAAAGCACATCCACACTTGAGCCAGAGGAAGGCAATCCATTTTGGACGAAGAGCACATCCAAGGATATTCAAAGTAAGTCATTTTATCTCACCTTTTTCTTTCTATTCTATATTGTTCACCAGAAAATGTGGGCATGCAATGTAAATATAGCAAGTAAGCTTGATTTGCCGGCCCAAAGTTATATTTACCTAGGTTGAATCATTTCATAAATCACAAGTAGAGAATCTTCGACATCTTTAATTTCCTCTCATCTCATTTTTCTATTGTTCTATTTGCAGAACTCTGATTATTTGCGAGGAAAGCCAGGTTATGCACTGGCTATATTTCGTGAACTGTAGGATGCTATTGATGCATTAAAAACTGAAGAAACTACATGATAGTTTGTAATTTTTGTATATATTTTAATCTACGCCCACTTGGGCTCAACTGAATATTATTTGATGTACATGCCAAGTAAAAGGAAAAGGAAAAAACGTGGCTCTTGATGAGTCCACAAACTCTACTCTTGACAACTACGGCATGAATGAATTATGATTATGACAAAAATGTGTGCTGCTGCTGGAGCTCTGGAGAACGTGGAAGGAGTGTGGAGTTCGGCATGCCTTCAGCAAGCTGCAACTTGAAACTCCTTTCATGGCTGCTGAAGTGTTGCCATCTCTGGTACTTCCAGGTTTCTCCAGAGGTCTCCAAGAAGGTGAATTCGTCACCAACACTGATCATTCAAAACATCCCCACAACAACGTAAGTTTAAAATCGTACTCTTTTCTTAAAAAACTTTCCGTCACTAAATTTCTTTTCTCTTTAGAATGTCTGGTAGATACCGTCAGCTTTTTTGCGTCTTTTGCCGCGAGTCCTTTTCGCAACATCGTAGTTTGAGAAGACATATTGCGTATTTCCACACATGTGCGTTGTGCAGTGAATCTTGTATTCTTCAAGGTCACCAATGTCAGCCTGTTATAGTTGGAAGAGGGAATGCCGACTTTGATCCTTCGCCTTGGATTAGAATGGATAATGCGTTGGAAAATGTTTTACAAACTTTCCAAATTTCAATCTCTGAGACAATAGTGTCAATTGAAAATCTTTTTAGAATTTATAAAGATAGAATTGTTACATTACTCACTCATTGTCTTGCTGCGTACCGGAATATCAAGTTTTCAGTCACATTGACTATTGAAATGCAAGAGATTTTCATAGGTAGCAAGAAGTAAAGTATTTCAAGAGTGGGCATCATGACTTGCTCAACATACTTTCATCAAATGTACTAATAATAAGTTCCATGAACCAAATTATTCGGCAGGTAAATTTGTTTGTAGAATTAGGATCAAGTTGGTCGGTTAAAGATATAAAATTAATGGATATTGATATTGCGCAGTATCGCCCTTTGCGAGGGGGTGCCAATATAGCCCTTCCTTTGCCGTTAAGACGGAGGAATGGGATAGCGAATATCCCCATCCGTGAGAATTGCTTCCGTTTTTGCATTTATGCTACCTATTTGGGTCTAAGCACCAAGGTGGAAATTGAGCGAAGAAGTAACTATACTCAAATCTTTTTTACAAATAGAAGTAATGAGTTGATCAACTTTTCTCGAATCCCGATTCTCGCATCTCTCAGAGAGATATACATGTTTGAACGAGATAATCCAACCTTTAGTGTAAATGTTTTTGGCTTTCAAGAGGGAGAGGTATATCCGTTAAAAATTGTTAAGGATAGAAAGCAGCATCATTCTGACCTGCTAAAGTTTACAGACGAGGAAAGTCAAGAGTCTCATTACTTGTTAATATTTAATTTTTCAGTCTTTATGGCAAGAAATGGCCACAGCAGATATTATTGCTACAATTGTCTAAAAGACTTTGCAACTGAAACTAAGCGGGATGAGCATTTTGAGCTGTGTAAAGAGGGTAAATGTAGGAACTTGAAATTTTACAATGAAGGTGAGGAGAAACTGTACATTTCAGAATACGGATTACCACGTGCCCTTGTTCTTCTTTATGATTTTGAGACTATTAGCAAAGCAGCTGGAGGAAATGCAAACAAGGTTTTGGACGCTTGTCATTTTACTTATCTGCTAGCTTCAAGTGAAGGCGAAATGTTAGATTGGGGAGCATATACTGGTAGGAACGTTGCATCGATATTTGTATCCAAAATGGATGAAATTGCAGCTAGGTGGATGCCAAAATTACAAACATACAAAAATGTGGTTGTTCCTTCAGCAGCAGGCTTGCAACGCTGTCAGTCGGAAACTTGTTGTATCTGCTTACAGCTCATTGAAGGTGAAATGCATAAACACCACAATCATACCGAATTTCATATTCGAGGTGCAGATGGTACGCTTGTTAAAGGTGGAGACTACTTTGGTGCTTCTCACGCCGAGTGTAACAAAGCCTTGCGAGTACAAACACATTTACCTTGTCTTTCACACAATTACAGTTTGATTCTCTACAAATGATTCGTGGGTTGGCTAATACACCATTTACAAAACCATCCATTGTAGCTAAAAATTCAAACCAATTTCTTACCATTAAATATAATATGGTTCAATTTATGGACACATACTTGCAACTTCCGTTTTCTCTCAAAGATTTGGTGAGAATTTTGCGGGCCTCTGGTATAGATAAATTCAAAATTACAAAACACATGTTTAGAGAATATGAGGATCAGCTAGATAATTTGCTATTGAAGCAGTTTTTTCCCTACGATTATGTGACTTGGGAAAACTTGGACGAAGTAGCCACTACTCTTCCACCAATTGAAGCATTTTACAACTCGCTGCGGGACGAGTCACTAAGTCTGACAGACTACCAGCATGCTTGCTACATGTATAGATTATTTAACTGCAATTCCATTGCGGATTATATGAGGATATATTGCCTTTTGGATGTATGTTTACTGGCAGATGTATTTATGAATCATCGTAAACAGTGCTTGGATATTTTTAAGATTGAATGTCTAAACTTTATCTCTTGTCCTAGCATGTCATTTCGTCTTGTACTGGGAATGTCTGGGCAGACTTTGAGTTACATTAGCGATCCAAACATTTATCTTTTATGTAAGAAAGGAAAACGTGGGGGGATAGTAAACTATACTGACCGCTTGGTCTATGCAAACTATCCAAACACTGAATCTTTTGACATCACTAGGCCGGTGAAATCTCTTATTCAACTAGATTTTTCAGCAATGTATGGAAAGGCTATGATGCAGATGCTACCAGTATCAAACTATAGAGTTTTAACTGTCGAGGAAATGGCCCGCTTCAATCCTATGGCAGTTGACGATTATGCAAGCAAGGGTTATTTGATATGTGGAGATTTTGATATTAGTCTGGATTTTCATGATCATTTTAAAGATCTTCCTCCATTTCCAGAAAAGATTGAAATTGATCCTGCTCAAGCATCTTCGTTTCAAAGGATTATACTGATGATTTTGGAGAGTCGCATATAAAAGACTTTAAAACGGAACAGCTAATTACTTCCCTATACAACAAGTCAAAGTATGTACTGCACAATTTCTTGTTAAAGTTGTATTTGCAGTTGGGAGGAATTACTATCCGTCAAATTCATCATGTTGTAGAGTACACACAAGCTCCATTTATGAAAGACTTTGTAGAAATGGCAATTAGAAATAGAAACAGTACCAGTGACGAGTCATTGCGTAATTACTGGAAGTTGATTGTAAATTCCAGTTACGGTTTTACTGGATTAAATGTGGAAGAGTTTTGCGAGATTAAAATTGCAAAAACAGCACCACGAGCGCTTCAGATTATTAGTCAGCCAAATTTTAAAGGCTTCTCAGTGCTGGCTCCGTCTTTGGCACTCTTGGAGAGTTCGCCAATAAAAACGTTGATTAGAAACCATTTGCTTGTATCAACTGCAATATTGGATTATTCAAAACTACTCTTGTATAAAACATGGTACTTGGGCATTAATCAATATTTTGGTTCACAAAACATTCAGCACAAGCTTTTGTATTGTGATACAGACAGCTTTATGTTTTCGTGTAATTTAGAGTATGAATCTTTGCTGGATCATTTGAGTAAAATTAAAGTTGATGCAAGACCAATTATGGATTTTAGTTATTTACCAAATACACATAGGTTGTATAGCCAGACACTAGAGAATATGCCAGGTTTTTTGAAATCCGAAACCAAATATCAAAAGATTGAAGCGTTTGTTTGTTTGAAGAAAAAGTTTTATTCATTAAAAGTTCAGGGAGCTGATGACAAGATGAGAGCAAAGGGTTTGCCTAAACATATTTTGCACAAAAACTTTTCGTTTGAAACGTACAAACAGACAATTCTTACTGGAGAGATTCAAAGAACTCGTCTTAAATTATTCAAGCGACTAAATCAGCAGATTGTAGAAATCCAAATGAATAAAATGGCATTTAATAGTTTTAGCATTTCAAGATATCTTATTCCTCCAAGAGGTATCAAACTTTGCCGTGGGGATTGTAGTATTTTGGAAGGAAGTGTAGAAGTGGTAACAAATGATTAAGTTTTAAGGTTTATTGTGTCAATATATACAAATGTGTACAAATAAAATTACTTTTTAAAAAATTTAAACTTTTCACAGCTCTTCCAACCAACAAACTCATTCTTTCGAGCATCTTGTATTTGCTTCTCTTATTCCATTGTGAGGGCTCGTTTTCCCTCTCTGCCAAATAGACACATTGGTGCATTGAATTTTTTAAGAGCAGACGAGATCTCTCCCAATCCAATGAGATTTGCATTACGAGCTGGCATATTACACGTCAAGTAGTTTAGTAAATCGACAATGTTTGATTCTGGAATCGTCCTTTTGCCATCAGTGAGCTGTCCTAACGCATCCCATGAAATTTGACACCTTTGCAGAACCTAAAGCATTTCACATTTCAGAGACTTGTCGAGCACAAACAATAAACTTTAACAGAATGACTCACCTCTAGAATTTTTTTACTCCTATCCTGCTGTCGTTGAGGAAGTAAAGAAATGATGTTGGCCGCTGATGAAGCTCCTGCGCTTCCGTTCCAGCGTTAAGGGGTGACCGGAACGAGACTGGATCTTGCTCGATATGAGTAGGAGGTAATTCTGGTTGTTGAATTGTTTTAGGAAACGAATTTGTTTCGTCGTGCATCATCCTATGATAAACTTCCAGAGGAAGTGCTTTATAAATTCGAAAGCTAGCCATCTAGCTGGCTGCAAATTAAACCCTCAATTAGCTTGGATAAAAATGTAACAACAATCAAGCTCACAAGTCGAGAATGTCTAATTAAAAACTTTTTTACACGAGCAATCGTCCAGGACTTTTTTAAAAACGAACCAATTAATTTCTTGAAGCTCTTGAGTTTTCGTTTTTCCCTTGCCGTCTCAATATAGCTATCAATGTTTATAAATAGTTCACAAATGGTTTTAATCTCCTCATCGCTCGAGTTTTTTAAAATAACTTTGATGGAACTGTCTCTCTTGTTACAAAATGTTTCGAGGTATTTCTTTCTAACTTCAAACCTAGCCATTATTCTACAACCACCAAACTCTCAAACTATACTGGCACAAAAAAATTTGCTATGCTGACATTTATATTATCACGAACCCTAAATTTATTGTTTTGCTGTACAGAAAAATCTAAAAACACGTACCCCCTATTATTTTTGAGACAATGTAATTGAAAACATCCTTTAAAAAACTACCGTATTGTCCGAATGCCTGCCTTCCCAAGGTAGAAATTGTATTACTATCACGAATTGTGTTGAAGAAGCTAATATACTTTGTTGATAGGGAGATTGTTCTGAATTGGGGCGAGAACAAGTTATGTAAAACTAGTACAATCGAAACTGAACAATGGGAAACTGACCGAATTACAAAGTCTTGAATGCTTTTTCTTAAATTACCGCTAGTTATACTAGTTTGCAAATCATCTAGTACTACCAATGTGCCGGATGTGAAAGTAGATGGCTCAAATTCAGTAGTAAACTCTATATAATCATGCTTTTTGGCAAAAGTATGATACGCCGGTTGGTCCACTCCATAAACCCAAACTACTTTATCTATATTTCCACAAATTAGCGTATCCTTGTTTTCTATCAAGTTTAAAAGCGCCGTTGTCTTGCCTATACCACTTGGACCAACAGAAACGTAGGTAAATGGGTGAATCAACTGTCCAACAATTTGATCCTTATCCATCTTTAATCACAAACAAACTAAACTACTGTCCCTAAATGTTGGGTCTTATATACACGTTGTAAAAGTTTGAGACAATCAAATCGTTATTCTTCTGGTCTGTGGAAAATTTTGAAAGAAAATGACAGTATGGAATATTTCTAGATCTATAATACATATACATGAGGCCACTGACCACACGTTGAACTGGCTGAATGCTGCAGTGGAATACAGTTTTCAAGAGAATTTACAATAGGTTTAAAATTTGAAGAATAGTACAGCAGAGGTCTTCCCAAAGAATCAAACACCTCATAAGCTAAATTATCTTTAGAGTATATACTTATCCAGTGGTTATGAGAGTTGAAAATATACATTTTGGGAGCCTTTGCATTCAAAAATATATTTACATTATCCGCTGTTAGTACTCCTAGTGAGCAAATGCTTGTTCCCTTTAGAATATATGCAAGCTGCTTCTAGTTCAATAGAATTCATGTCAGGGTGTTGGAAATTTGCACGCCTTTAGAGGACACTGAGAGGACAGATTCGCCTTGACCAACTGCAACTAGAGTCACGTTCTCCGTAATTCCTGTGCCAAATTTGATACTTATTGAAAGGTTCCCACCATTGGCTTGGCTAGGATAAAGCTTCCATGCATAAATGGAGTTTCCAGAAATCCAATTTCCCCGATTTAGTCCAAAAGAAGTTTGGTTCAAGTTTAGATTTTTAATCAAATGCTCTACCGCGAGAAGATATTCAGAATCACTAACTGAAAGTAGATTATACTCGGTTGGTTGATTATTAACTTGTGGTTGTATGCTGCTCACACCGTTTCGACCAAATGCTAGACAGTTTTTACTCAACTTTCCATTGTAGGCGTCGGTTCGCATGAATGCAACAACTAACAATCGTGGTAGGGTTTCAGAATTGAAAATGTTTTCAACGTTTGCATTCACCGTGTTTTTTGCAAAATGAGCGACGCGTAAAACAGATTTTATGTACGGGTAATTCAGCTCCTTGTGTTGGTACAATCCACGGTGTCGATTGTAAATATCAGGGGCCACTTCTACTTTTCTCAAATTTAGAACGCAATGCTCAAAGACAATCTTGTATTTTTTTGCATCAGAAGGTGAAACCAAGCACAACTCTTGTGGTGCTCGTTTAAGTTCCAACTTTAGGGTGTCTGAAAAAAAAACGATCACTGCAAAATATATCATCAAATATGGGAACTATCACTTCTACAAGCTTGCTCCCGACAATCATTGTTTTCCTTGCTGCATAGCTATCATTAACCGTGCCAACTGTTGTTGGGGTAGGATCAAAAGAAAAGACTGCGTTGCCGAGTTCATTGTCCTTAAACTCGATTGGATAACTCAAAAACGTTTTAAGGTGCGAAAGCAAGTGGTAATTTTGAGCATGATGAAACCAAAACTCCGTCCATGTACACGTTCACTTCTTTAAAACAGGTAGCTCCAAACAAATTGTTTGGTGCGACGTCATCAGTGGCAGCCAATACGTCCGTCAGTATTTTAACTCTAAATTTCATGTAAAGAAAGGAACCTTTAAGGTCTGAATATCGTCCCGGCACGGCAGATGTCTGTAAAAACGAACATATTCATTAAAACAATTTTGTGACCACCAACCAACTCAAAAATGTTTGATTAGAAGGTTTTGATTAGACTCACCGAAAATATTAAGGGTTGTGTATCATCATCCAAAGAAGTAGAAGAATAAATTTGTTGAAAGTATGATTGGCGGACACTCTCGTCTTGAAATCCTGTATCCACCAGGAGATTATTTACAAAGGCAGCTGAAGGTTCCATTATTTACGTGAACGTTTTTGGCTTTTGCTTTCGTGCTTTTGATTTTGCCTTTGGCTTTGCTTTTGCAATTTTACGCTTCTTGCACGGTTTAACACACTTGCGCTTCTTCTTCCCTCTGCCTGTCAGAACGTCCAGCTTTGCTCTGACTTTAGTTTTGCGTTTTCGTTTTGTTATAGTGTGCTTCCCCTTTTCTTTCCCTTCCTTTCGCGCCTCCGACATTGGGATTAGACGCTGCTGCTGAGTAGGGAATAATCCGAAATTCATTTTGTTGCACGTGTTTGTACTATCGATTCAACTCTACAACTGCCCACTGTCAAGCACAATGATGTTCTTTAAATGCTTCGAGGGCGAATGTGTAGAACCAAGGTAAAATCCTTTTCAAATGAAATTTGTTTGCCACTTTCATTAATGGTCTTTATATGAATCGAATCGACACAGTTTTTTTGTAAGTGGTGTGTACAGTATTGGATTAAAGCTGATGCTCTGAACTCCTTGTTGTCTTGGGTGAGCTAGGATTCTAAGCACGTTTTCGGCAGAGTCAAATAATATTTGGGGGGCCGTAATGTCGGAAGTAATGATTACACGTTCATTACCTCTATAAAGATCCACATTGAATGACTCAAACCCCACTTTTATTCCGGTCGTACTTACTTGTAGAATTTTGTTAATTTCATCACTAGGAAATAATGTTATATCCTTGTTTGCTCCTTCAAGACAAACGCATTCCCCGTTTTCTTTACTCTCGTGAACGAAGTTGATATCTTTAATTTTCTGTTCAACTAAACCAGTATTTAAACTTGTCACAAGGCCTTCTAAAGAGTATTCATCAGGTTCTGGAACTTGTACATATTTAACATCTGGCAATGTTTCTAATTCAAATTCCATTCCAGCTCCCTTTGGAAGGTTAGCATATTCAACTCCATTGTAGGGATTCTCTGCTAAAATATTCTCTCCTGTGTAAAAGGTCTTTTGAAATCCAAACACTTTAGCAAAACTTGCGAAAGTCTTACGCCATACGTCGGACCACGTTTCTGCTCAATTCCGTAATATATTTTACCAGCAGCGGTATATTGTAGGATTAACACGTTTACACCTTCCCTTTTCGCAATTTGATTAAATGCGGTAATGTCGAGTGCGAGAACAGAATGTGTCTTGTAAACAACCAGCTTAAAATAGGATTTTGGATGTAGTCGAGCAACAATTTGATTATCATTGTTCTCGTAGCCAAAAATTTTGTTACATGGTTTAAATATTACCTCGACCAAACCAACTTCATAAATATTTTCCTTGAGTTGAAGTGGAGTTTTTAAAATGGTCACAAAGTTGGAAGGTATGTTTGTAGAAGACTGTTTTTGCACTTGTTCACTTGATAGAACTAGATAAAAGCTTCTCATTAGATCCATTATGGTGCAGGAAGCATTTCTTGCTCGTAAAACGCCCCAATTATTGTCTCATTTGAACCATCCTTTAAAACGTAGGTAGGTGGATTAGTTTTCAAAATTTTTTCAATCCAAAAGGTTTCTTCCGAGAATTTTCGAGTGTATCCTGTTAAATTCTTTCCAAATTAGCTACACTGCATCAATGTAAAGGTAGTAGGAAAACAACTTACCCTTTTCAAAACTTCCCTTCATTATTGAAATTCTCACGCGCTGTCCTACATTAAACCTTGTTTTCCGTGGCTTCTCGCTTGCCCTCTTCAAGTATAAGCGTTCCCACACCAACTGACTATTTTCCGGCTTTGTTGCTTCATTAGGGCTCATTTTTAAACTCGAATGTATTTCATTGTTGTAATTACTTACAATATTTTTTAGCACGTCCTTCCATTTTAACGAGTTTTTGTGTTTGAACCTCCGTGCTAGTTTTTCCATGATAGTTCTTATACATCTTTCGCAAATTGATGCTGTAATAATGAATGGCTTGATTACATGAATGACTTTAAGCTTGATGATGAGGAGTTACCTTTTATTTCCGAGTTTGTATGATATAAGATAATATCATGTTTCTCCAAAAAATTCCGAGTCTCGCTTGCAGTATACTCTGTTCCCCTGTCCGTTTGAAGATATGATGGCTTCTTTTTTACTTGCTTCAACCATTTTTTCAACGCTGCAATTATAGCTTGTGGTTTTTTGAGATAAGGGGTAAGCAAAATAGTTGGCGACTGAATAGGTCCACAAAAATTATAATATTCTTGAAGGTTTATTGTCCTTGTCGTATTTCCTGGATAGCACAATCAAATCAGAACAGTACATATAATTTGCAAAGTGCGAAACTACTTGCCTTCTTGGAAACCTTTTCTTTGCTTGTACAAAGAGGTAGTATTCGGAAAGTTTTTGTAGTTCTTGTTGAACTTGCTTGAATGATAGTTTTGGTTTTCTGTTTCTGTAAAATGACGCTGCACCACTATACGAGCCTTTTAACCTTGGATTTAAGTAAGTTTTCTTTACACTTGCCATTTCAGATGGAGCAAAGTCTTGTGGCATTGCATGCGGAAACACTTCGAGGAGTTTTGAGATGTGGGGGGATGAAGATTGATGTGTTGCTTCACGAATGCAGTACAACACCCACTGTACTATTGGCACTCTTTGAAGTTTTATTAAATGCACCTCAATTGTTTCGTCAGGAAGAGTCTGCATCCCCAGAAGAATTGTGGAATCTAGAGTCCATTATTCCGCTTATAAGACCATTTCGAGGGAGCAACCGTTTCATTTTAAACGTCCGTGAGATTATTCAACAAGTCTTCGCTCCTCGACAGGATGCTATTTTTGCTGTTGTCGAGTTTGCTTTACCTCGGGCGTTGAATCTTTACAACCTTCCTTATATTCCCAACAATCGCCGGAGATCACCATTACACTTTCAATCTCCACACAATTCAATGTACAAGTGCATTGAAAACTATTTGGTTGTTGACGAACAAGGGTTTTATCCCTTTGAAACACTGACAACCGTCTACCTACGGCGGAGGTTGATTCAGGTTGCTCGCCCTCGCCAAGCTGAAGTTGTCAATGAACAAGTTGTGAATTTGGATCCACCAGCAGTTCTTCCCGGTAATGAAGCACCATTGGTGGAAGTGATGGATGTTGAGGATGTTCAACCACAAAACGATCAACAAGTGTTGGAAAATTTCAGAGCTCGAGTTTCTCGGATAGTGGAAACACATTTTACTTGTTCAATTTGCCTGAGCCCTTTGCAAAATGTAAAGCTTACTATCTTAAATTTACTGAAAATTATGCTTCAAAACTTATTTTGTGTTGTATTTTATAGCCGGTCGTGCTTGTTTGTCAGCATTCGTTTTGCATTGAATGTTGGCGTGGTGTCACTAGAAGGACGAGGAATACTGAACTGTGGATTTGTCCTCTTTGTCGTCATTGTTCAGTGGTCACCCCTCCCAATTTGATCCCTGTGCAGGACGATACATTGCTTGTCGCCCGTCACTATTACGACAAGCCATTGACGAACTAAAAGCCCTCATTAATCTCCAATAATTTCCTTCTCATATCACTCCATTGTACATACAATTGACGAATATCTCATAAATCGTCAACAATTCCTTTCTTATGCCAAATACCGCATTTTCCATTGTACATAATTTCCTTTTCTATCGTTTCATATTTCTCTTTTCTTTCATTGCTCACAATTTCCTTTTTCCATTGTTTCATTAATTCCTCTTAACCATTTTACCTATTAGATGGATCCCATAGAACCAACCTATGATCCTATTGGACCAACTGTAGATGAAATTGTGTGCAGGATGGACGAGCTGGTTGTCCGATATGGGTTACGGAAGGATGAAGTAGGACTGGCAGTATTGTATCAAAAGGCCAAGGTGGATCTCGACAGTTGCGTAAAAGTAAGCATGTTTCCATTATTTCAAAGTTCATTTTCTTGTTCACTCATTTCCTTCAGATGATTGTAAATTTTGCTCATAAATTTCCCAATTATCTATGTTTTATAGTTTCGGATCCCCCAGAAGGACGATCAACCACCAATAGAGAGGAAGGAGGTGATGGACTTCCTGGTGTTGTGTTTCTACGATAATCAGTTTCGGAGGAACAAGGCTGCTTGGGTCAGGAACTGGGCGATGGGTGGTACTACGGTTCAAGAAAAGTATGATGATGCAGAAAAGGAGCTTGTATGGCGCCGGAAAACCATGCAACGCTATTCGTAAGTACATTAGGTTTTCAAATTTGAGCATGAATACTAATGTAAGATGTGTTTTACAAATTCATTTCTGGTTATATTTCAGGGCACGTGAATTTCAATTTTAATCTGTCTTTTGTGTTCATTCTTTCATGGTATTTCTTGTGTTTTTTTGAATAAATCTCTTTTGTATACTATGTTAAACAACTATTCAATCCACAATCTATTTGCATGAATGAAATAACAGCAATACACTACTGCATTAAATGATGTTTATGAATGAATATTGTGTGGAAATATACCTTTACGCTACTGCAATGAGTAAAAATTCAACAAATAGACCCTTACACTCGTACAATGAATGAGGTTTTATGAATGAAAAACATTTACAATTATTCACACAACTACAACAATGTTTTATGAATGACGCTGGCTAGTATTGTGTGAGGTTAGTTTTTTAAATGACCTTGAAGGTCATCGCTGATAGTTAACCGTTCGAATCTTCTACTACTAGCACCAAACTGACATGATTAAATACTTTAAGCGTGCATACCAACGAGATGTGGCATGATTCTTCTGATATTGGATAAGCTGGAGTGGAAGCAGACAGTTAGTGGTGGGAATCTTACGACAATGGAGCAACAAGCGATGGTGGAAGGGCAACTCATGTTGATGCAGGTGATGCACGCATACCAATCAGAAATAGCTTATCGAGAGGAGGAGTTGAAGGTGTTGGGAGTGTAAGAATTGAATGGTATGTCAAGTTGTAACAATTTAAATGCCAAATTATATCCCTATATTTATTTAATTTTAAATAAATTCACCGTTGTTTTCTCCCAGTAGAATGTCCCGACCAGCAGGAATGCAACCAAATTTGAGAAAAGCAATCCTCTACTTTCTTAGAAGTAACCGTTTTCCCATAAACAGCTCCATGTTTTTGCTTTAATAGAGCAATTCTGATAATGACAAATATTACTTTCTCCCCCAGATTATACTTTTTTTGGAAAACATTTACAACACAATAACCCGGATGAACTACAAACTAGTGAAATTGGACGATTTTATAAAATTATTGGATGATATTCATATTCAGATAGAGGCATCTGGGTGTTTTTTACAAATTTTATTAGATTACGTTTTTTAAATATAAGTGGGACTGCTCGCAAACAATCACTTTAGCTCTTTCGGCAAGGGAATTGAATTCAACATTTTTACATCTGCTGGTGTTGATCATTTCTTTCAAAATAATATTGGGTTATGTTAGTTTTCATTCCTGTGAAATTTTCTAATAATTTGTTTGGCTAACTTATCACTATTACCGATTGAATATGTAGTAAATTATTTGATTTAGAAGAAACTTAGAATATACGGAAGCACAACAAAAATGTTTGTTAAATTACTTCATTTCAAGTGAGTAGTAATTATTATTGCATTGTTCCTGTTTTTAAATATTCATAAAACTTCTCCTAGTTTCCTATTATTAAGAAAAATGTATTACACCTACGGTAAATTATATATAAAAAGTTTTGAAACTCAACAGCGGATAGATCGTCAAGCAACCCGAAGATGATGACGATGGCGTGTGCGACTTACCATTTCGTATGCTTAAACTATTATTTCCTAAAGCACCTCAAAACTACAATGGTTTCACAAAATGTACCAAATTCTATGTCGTGTTGGGACTGTCGTAGGATTAATAATCAACAGTTTTCAGCTCTGTTTTTAACTTGACGGCATTTGAGTGCAGCTGAATCTTGAAGAGAATTTTATAAAGAGAAAGTTTAGCAGAAAGAGTTCTTTTAATATTTCACGCATTTTCAATCCAGTTTCACAACGACTGGGGGTAGCTGATCTACATGATTGTAAGAAAGTACATATGAACGCAACGAAATCCAATAGCTACAAAAATGGGATGCAGCATTGTGCATGAAATCGAATTTAATTTTATACATAAACAAATTATTAAATAACGGAAACCTACATGGTAGAGGAAAAGAAGTCAGAAATTAAGCACTTTTTCTGTTTCCCCTTTGGAAATACTTTCATATATCCGTTGATGTTGAGCTACTTGTCATCGTGATAATGAACGCCAAAAACTCATACTTCTTCTGAAAATCATAAGAGTGAATGATACAGCCAGTAAATAGCGATAGAATAAGTAATAGCCACCAGGTTTAACCTTGTCATTGCATAATTTCTCCTTGCTAGATTTGATTAGCAATCTCTCATATCTCAATTTTTTCCATTTTTGACCAAAGCTACAAATAGTTTTCGTTATAATTCAGTCATTTTCAGACAATACAAACATTAAAATAATTATGAACTGTATATACTTAACTTTCAAATTTTACATATTTTCATTAATTTACATGCATCATTATTTTGTATTTTTGTAAAATTATTATTTTAAAGTTGTCAAAAAGCCGAGTTGAAACAATCATGATAAGGACAGGATTAGTACGCAGTTTAGCATTTGCATCATTTCAGAACACAAAAACGAATGGATCCGAGAAAGACAAAGAGAGAAACTTTGAGTTGTATACTTGCATTTAAACGCTGATGTCACAAAAGCTTGAGAGAGCGCAATAAACCGACGCTGCTTTGTTTGACTATAAGATCGAGTCTGTGTAATGTTCTTCTTTGAGCAGATTCTGAGAAAATATCGATCTTGACTCTTCTGCGTATATGAAAAATGTACGTGGTTTCTCTGGCTTCTGGAAGCATCATGATCATCTGTGACGGAAGCGACAACCATTCTACAGTCTGCTTTTTCTTGTTGATACTACTGAGGTGAGTTGTTGCATTTGACATCAGACCGACTAGTTTGATAATCTTTTCGTTGACGTTTCACCAGACCACGATTATTTGCACGACCACTCACAATTAACAAAACGCAACTAAATTTATTATCACACGTCAAATAAGATTATTGTTGAGTTATTTTGGAGCATTTGTTATTGGTGTGCAGTTAGTACATCATCTAAATTTGATAATTTCGCAGAACTTGTAAGTGCAACTAGAAATTAGAAATAAACCCATTATGCAAAGTAACCAAATTATTTTAATTTTGTAAATTAGTATACCACTATATCATATATATTCATGAAATATTTTATATTATCTTTCGACAGATAAAGTAATTTAAGCAAGGCATAACTAATCGTTTATAAAAAGTATACCACTTTAGTCTAGAATCCAAATTAAAAATTCGCGCTTTTGAATTATTGATTGTTGATCTGGGGCTTACCCATAAATGTCTTTCACATCCACTTGTACAAAAGCATTCCTTAACTATTTTTTTTCATTTTAAATTGATTTTAGTCGTAAGCAGCCGGCAATTGTGAACTGACAACCTTATTTTCCTGAAAGTTGACCTGTCATAAACATCAAAATCACCATGTCTAGGTCAGATTTGGATGAAGATAATGACTCGCTAGACTCAACTGCAGACACATCAGGTGCACCTTGGAATCCTTTGGATGAACTTGATTTGATGAAAACTTTGTTCCGAATGAGGATAGCAGAAAGTACGGGGGAATTACTCTTGGAGGAGGTTTAACAATTTCTGAAAATAGAGAAATCCTCGAGCGCTTCATATCCCATTATCCATCCGATTCCTCCAAGCCAGACGGAGAGTCAGCCTCTGGAAGTAGTCAGAAAAGTGTTCCGAATTTTAATAAAAACTTGGAACAACCTGCTGATGAAGTTAAGACTGATCTAGGTAGGAACGTACATTACTTTGATGATTTTCTGTTTGTGTACAGAATTTCTGTTCTCAATGTCATTACTTGTGTGTTTCAGAAACTGAAAAAAACGACCATGCCACTGTCGCTTTGGAGAAAACCAAACTCGAAAGCGGAAATGAAAAGAAATCAAAAGAAGTAGCAGAAGGAGCTGCTAAAGCCTAACAAGAACGCGTCCGTGATTTTTTGGAGATCATTAGCTTTGAGTAGTTACTTTGTTTTTTATGAACGGTTTGATGTTCCGTCATTACTTATAGGTATGTACAAGCAGCTCTAAAACGAGAATTTTCTGATGAGAGCAAACATGATATACTTTTCAAAATATATTTAATTACTGTTTCCAAATAACTGTTAGCATAAAAAATTCAATTGCATAATTTAAACAAAAATACTGTTCAAAACTAAATTACTAATAATTGTCAAAAATTACTTTCCAAGGCTATCGTTTGAACAAGCATGTAGGAATTAACTCAGTTTTGTTTGAATTCATTCATGTTTACAGATACTTATTCCAATCTTCCGTTTTTGTTTAAAGCTTGTTAGTAGAATCGTATTATTCATTTCAAATTTTTGAATAAAAAAATCAGTCAAGAAAATTGTAATAAATCAGTTTTTTAGTAGTTGATAATATCTATCTCTACACATGTGGAGAATATTGTATACTGAACTATAACGTGTAGCTTATAGATTTTACATGACACCAATGAACGAAGTGTTGAAGAATAAAATTATTCGCCATTTTACTTTGCCACTGAATAAAAGAAAATCTGTTTTCTGACTTTTTTTTCACGGGATAAACGGAAAAGAATCATATTGAACCTTCGAGTCAGCATTACAATAACAAACTATAGAGAAAATTTTTGAATTAACAATTCAGTTGTACGCGCAAGTTGAAAGCTCACAAAAACTGTTCAAAACACAATTTGTGCCGACATCCCAATTGCACAAATATCAAGTTTGCAGCTAAATGCAGCACTCCTAAATGCAGCTTATGGGTTCCCTTCCGTTCGTGGTGCTCGGTCAACTCATTCACTCGCAAGCAGAAGCAGCTTGTATGCAGAACAAAATGAAGAACGCAATGGTTTGGGGAAGATAAAGTGCCTGAATAAGATTTTGTTTGACTGGGGTTGCAAAAAAGTCACTTTCATTAGTATGGTCAGAATGGAATATGAGAGAGTGGACATTAATTGGCATGAGAAACACAGATTTTTCTATGGGGTAGCCGGCTACATTGGCTTGGGAAAGATGCATTTCTTTGGGAAAATCCACGTTTCGATATAACTGCAAAATTAGTTAGGAAAAGAACAGACAAACAGGGTTCGGGTGTCTTGATAAAACAAGTTGTCAGATTCCTCAGCTTTTTGTTTCTGGCATAAATTGCACGTTTAATTGTGTAAAGATGTACAGCATGAGGTTGGCGAGTTACGGCTCCCCTTTTTAGTAGACTTTCCATATTATGCCCATAGTCATAGACTACTGGCAGAAGACGTCAGCGTCATCATCATCACGTTGCATGTCGTTTACAACTCATGAACTCATACTGTAGTTGTAGATTTTTCTAGTTCGTATCAAATTTCTTGATATTATTAGCTACTATATCATTTCAAAGGAGTGGAGTTGGTATGGTTTGCAATGTGTTAAGCAGTAGAAAGAAACTTTGTCAGAAAGAAATACAAGTTGGTAATTTAAATGTATTTAATTAAATACGTTACAACTTGCTCAATTCAAATCCATTAAAGATACAAAACAATATTTTACTAACAACTCAAAGTCTTAAATATTTATACATTTTTTTAAACAATATCAATTCAGAAACTAAACCAGTCCAACTCTCCAGTAACGTATCTAAGTATGATTTTCTCCAAAAATTTGTATAACGCTTAAAATTTAGAGCCCCTTTTCAAAACATTCTAACTTGTCAACCCAAACAAAAAAGGTAATAATCAATTGCAAATTTTATTCTGCTAGATAATAACTGCAAGCTCAAACAAAGTCAGTTCTCTCTTGTCAAATTGTAAACGACAACTGTCAGCGGTCGCTCATTAGGCTGAGAGTCGGAATACTTGAGAAAGCGGATATTCTTGAGAGTTGTGGTATAACCCAAAGCCGATTTCGCTCCACATAAGCCCTTGCGCCATCCAATGTAAAAAGTGGGCCCTCGTCGAATGATCTCCACCTCAAGTTCAACTCCACCAAATTCCGGAAATATGGCAGGAAATGTTTTTTTGCGGTTTCCACACGCTGATGTTTAATGTTGTTATATTCCACAGAAGAGAATTTACGCAGCTTCCATGAATTGGTCCCCCGTTAAGGTACTGAACATTGTCTCCCATGGTCTCAAGGTGAAGCTCTTTTAAAGAGTCTCTAAAGCGGACGACGAATTCACAAAGATCTTCCGGAGTCGTTACTAATTCTGAGGTATGGAAAATTGACAGCTTCTCCAATTGAATTGGAATGGAGATTCCAGTATCCCACAGGAATTGATTAGGAACGTCGTCAAGCTTGAGTGTTTGAAGCTTTTGGAAGGAGGCTCCCTCTACCCCCTCCTTTTGAGGATAATTCTCAGTGGTGAATGGGAGGATGGACTGATTGCAGCTTTGAAAATCAGTAAGTTGATTTCTGAGGTTATTGAGAAGCCCCCGAAAAAGGGCAAATGCGTCGTCAATTTCAATGTGACGTAGTTTGGGAAGATTCGGGAACGTCACTTGAGGAATATCTGGTTTTTCAGGATGACCTCCACCCACACGGATCCCTCCTCGAATCCGCGTCGCCTCCTGGTTGGGACAATGGGCCAACAATTTGCCCAGTTCTTCAATGCTCATGAAGGTTGAATTTTGAAAGGATTTGAAGAAATATATTGATCTAAGGGAGTTCCCATACGAATGGAGAAGCGTGTTGAGGGAATACGTGATGGTTTTTGAAGCTCCACGATCAATAAGACTGAGGGTTGAGCTGATGAGAGAATTGACAATGTGTGACATCTTTCCAATCTGCACAAATGAGCCATGAGTGGTGGAATGCATCCGCAAATTCGGAGGATTGGCTGAAGGGTCTCGCTGTTCAGGATAATGGTAGGGATTCCACTGAACAAACTTGGAGTGTATACGCTTCAAAAAGAGTTTTGTCAACTCACAATTTAAAGCTTTAGTAACGACCCGACAGTTTAACAAATCCTTTTTGAAGTCAACGTTTTCCAGAATTTTGAAAAGCAGCAAAAACAAAAGGAAACTAACGGAATAATTAGATTGGAATAATAGTAAGTAGGGGGATTAATTAAATCGACTGGTTGCAATTATTGCAAATACCTCATTAGGGAATATTTGATCGGAAAAGTCGTCAGGTTCCATTGCCTCCATTTCACAGGCTGGCTTCACCCAACCTTTTTAAAACTGTGCTGGTGACGATGATGATAAAGAGAGAGCTTGAAAAATGAAATGTGTACTCGGCTGCTTTCTGCACCGATCTTTGCTTTTGGAACTTGAAACTATGCTGAAAGGAACCAAGGAAAGGAGGCTGGCTCACGGTGAGTTCTCCTTCATGCGTAAATACGCAGTCTGAATATTATGAGCTTTGCTTTGGTGGCTGAGCTTGAGAAACAAACTATTTCCTATGAAATGGTTGACTATTAACGCGAGGTTTTGGTTCTCACAAGCCTGCAACAGAGGGACGAAAATGGGTACATGCAAAGTTCCACAGTTTCGATTTTGATCATAAAACAAAAAGGTTCAATATTCATATAGCTCGCTGAAATAAAACAAAGTCATAAATACGTAAGAATGCTTTGTGCTCAAGCTATTGGAGTTGTTTTGGAAAAATTTCAACCCAACAAAACTTTTGTGTAATAGTGTGTCTTCAGTGTCTTTTAAAGAAAAGCTCTATGCGTGCATTTATTTTTTATTAGAAGAAAGAGAGTCTGGGATTCTTCTCATGCACGAAAGTTTAAAACTATACAATTCAATTTTTTTATGTCTGTCAAATTTTTATGAAATGTCGTCAATCATTCTGAAAAGCAATATAATTCCAGGAAAATAAGTAACAAAGATAAATTTTTTATAAGTTATGATACCAACTTATTCACGTATATACAGAACGAGTAGTTTGTGAACGCACCTATTCGTAAGCTTATAAGCATGATGATGATTTTTTGACAGTTATCGGATTTCTGGAGCAGTAAACTCATTTGAAGCTATTATGTTATCCTTGCTTACATTTCTCAAATGAATTCGTGATCGCGGATAAATTCATATTTAATCAGTTTTTAACAGTTCTCCACTGTGGAGAGCGTTGTTTTTTAAAAATTTAAATCAAAATGTTTCTGACTTAATTCTGGTGATTTACTTTTGACAGACAGCAAGATAGATTTCTGATTGCTCTTTTGTTAAAGGTTGAATTAGCTTTCCATTGTGTAAAAAATTATGCACAGTTGCCATTTACAAACTTATTCACTGAACTGAATAATTCTTTAGTGCAGTTTCCAGTCCTGCGGATCAACTGAATAATGAGGAACTTTGGAATGATATCAGGATCAAGAGAGAATTTGAAGGATCGGCCTTGGCCTGTTTTCCACGTCTTAAAAAATAATCATCTGACTCAAAAGCTTGGACACGAGACTGAAATAGAAACCATGCTAAGCTGACGAAAGAAAGAACTATAAAAATTACTTTAATTGACCTAAAAAGTAGTACAAATTGAAGGAGGTTAACTTCAGTCAATTTCAGGAATCCAGACTAAAGAAGAATATAGTCCAGCTCAGCGTTCTAACCGTGTTGGTGTTGATAGAAGAATGATGATGGTGATGATACGGAGGAGGCAAACCAAGAAAAAATCTATCTTCCACCTCCTCAAGTTCCCTACTCTCCAAAATGAGAGCAGTACTTGACGGTAAGCTGACCAGACGTCTCCAATTTAACTTTTCTGACCCCGGTAAAAAAGTGTCCGGGCAAGTTTGAGCGTACTCCTAAATCAAGCTTGTGTCATTAACCTTCCCTGAGTGGTGCCCAGTCATTCACTCGCACGCAGGAACAGGTTATATGCAGAGACACTGTGGAACACAATGTTTTGATTAAGAGAAAGCGCTAAAATGAGATTGCGAAAAATCGCTTTCATTACAAAGATCAGAATGGAATAATATATGTAGGATTTGGCTGATACTCTTGGAGGACATTCACTTACATGAGAAAAGAACTTATCAATTGAATGGTGTAGTCTCCGAGACGCATTTCGAGAGAAAAAAATCGGTTTTTTGTAGCAATCCACAATTCAATATAACTGAAGTCAAATAAATATTTTGTAAAGTAGTACACGAGGTTGGGGGTGTCTTGATAAAACAATTTATCAGACTCTTCAGGTTTCAGTGTTTAGCCAAAATTGTACGTTCAATTGTATAGAGATATCCAGCATGTGGTGGCGGACATCCGGCTCCCCATTTTTATCGGGTATTTAATAATATACTCGTAGTCATAAGAGAAGACGAGTAAAATACGTCATCATCATCACATTGCATGTAGTTGTAGCATGCTACTAGTTCTTATCAAAATCCTTGACATTCCTAACTTTTGCAATATTATAAACAAATATGGAGTAAATGTTAATTACACCTCAAGTTCAGCAATGTGTTACGCAGTAGGGAAAAAATTAAGAAGAAAAAATGTAGTTGATAATTTTTTTGTATTTTATTAAAAACGTTACATCCTACTAAATGCAATTCCAATCAAGATACAAAACAATACGTGGTTAACAATTCATTATCTTAAATACCTATACATTTTGTTCTAAAAAATCAATTCAAAAATTAAACCAGCCTAACTCTCCATTGCAGAGAAAGGTAGTGATTTTTCCTAATCTCCAATAATTGCAATTTGTATGACCTTAAAAGTGAAGATTTGTTAATTCTAAACTTTCAAACCATTCAAAACGATTTTTAATTCAAAAATTACATTACAAATGAATTCAAATTTTTAATCAAATTTAAAAATACATGCAAGCTCGAGCAAAGTCAGTATTCTCTTGTAAAATTGTGAGCAACTACTGTCAGTGGCAGCTCATTGCTCCGGAAGTCCGGGTAGTTGAGAAAGCGGATACGCTGGAGTTTTGGACAAAAACGCCAAAGCCGATGTTGCCTCACATACGCCCTTGCTTCATCTAATGTAAACATTAACCCGCTACACATTTTCGACATCACGTCCAACTCCACCAAATTTGGAAAATACGGAAGAAAATGTTTTTTGACAAGTTTCACACCCTGCTCTTCCCATTTGTCATTGTATTGAGGGAAGGAGAATTTACGCAGGTATGGAAAAATGTTGTGTCCATGAATTGGTTCCTCTCTGTCTTGAAATAGATAGTTATTTCCCATGTACTCCAGTGTGAGCTCTGTTAATGAGCCCCGGAACCGTGACACGAACTCGCAAAACTGCACTACACTTACACCGCTTTTTGGATAGAAAACGGAGAGTTTCTGCAGTGGGATTGGAATGGAGATTCCCGTCTCAAGAAAAAAATTGGTCCGAGCATCACCAAGTTTTAGAGTTTTCAAATTTTGGAAAGAGGCTCCCTCCACCCCTTCCTTTCGAGGAAATCTTTCAATGGTTAGTGGAGGGATTACCTCGTGCTTGCTGTCCAGATGAGTGAGTTGGTGGCTGAGGTTTGAGAGGAGCCATCGAAAAAGTATGAATGAGTCATCACACTGAATAAAGGTGAGCTTCGGAACATGTGGAAATGGCACTGGTTCATCTGTGTTACTTGCAGTCAAACTGTAGCCACCTTGAATCTTTATTGCCTCCAGATTGGGACAATGTGTCAACAACTTGCTCAGCTCTTGGATGCTGATGAAGGTAGAAAAGCGGTAAAATTTGATGATGGATATTGACCGTAGTGAGCTTCCGTTAATAGAAAGAAGTTTGACGAGGGGGTACATAATTGTCTTGGATGGTCCTCGATCAACCAGATTAAGGGTGTAGCTGTTGATAGTGTTTACATTCGGCAACATATTTCCAATCTGCACAAATGAGCCGTGAGAGGTGGTATTCAGCCGCATTTCAGGAGGAAAGGGAGAAGCGGTCATTTGCTCTGGATAACTGTAGCGGTGCCACTGAACAAATTCCGAATGAATTTGTTTTGCGAATAATTTTGTGGCTTCCCAGCTGACGTCTTTGGAAACGAGTCGACAGCTCAATAAATCTTTTTTGGAGTCAATGTTTCCCAAAATTTTGAAGAGAATCTGAAAGAAAATATTCGCAAAGTTAGGTTTGGAATGTGTGAATTGAATTGAAAGTCGGGAAAGGATTGAATTAAATCGACTAATTATAATAATCGCAAATACCTCATTAGAAAATACTTGCTCGGGAAGGTTGTCAGGTTCCATTTCGTCCATTTGAAAGGCTGGCTTCACCCAAGCTTTTGAAAACTGTGCTGATGACGATGATGATTAAGAGAGAGCTTGAAAAATGCACGTATACTCAGCTGCTTTCTGTTGCGATCTGTGCTTCTGGAACTTGAAACTATGCTGAAGGGAGCCAACAAAAAGCAGGCTGGCTCAGAGGACGATTTCGTTCACGCATAAATACGCAGTCTGAATAGTTTGAGCTTTGCGTTGGTGGCTGAGCTTGAGAAACAAGCTGTTTCCTATGCAACTCATGTATAGCATACGCGAGTTTTTCCTTATGACAAGCCCGCAAGAGGAGGAATGAAAATAGGTAAATTCAATGTTCCACTTATGCTGTTTGATCATAAAATAAAAAGGTTCAATATTCAAGTAGCTCACGAAAAACAAAGCTATGCAGAAGGGAACCATGAAAAAGCAGACTGGCAGTTCTCGTTCATTCATAAATAGGCAGTCTGAGTATTCTAAGCTTTGCTTTGGGAACTGAGCATGAGAAACGGACTATTTTGTAGGAACCTTGTTGACAGTAAACGTACGCTTTTGTTTCTCACATAAAATGTGACAAGCCTGCAACTGGAGGAACAAAAATGGGTACATGGAAAGTTCCATTGTTTCAATGCTGATCATAAAACCAAAAGGTTCAATATTCATGCAGCTCGCTGAAACAAAAAAAAGCCATAAATACACTAGGATGCCTTCCGAATCCAGACTGAAAGAAGAATATAGTCCAGCTCAGTGTTCTAAACAAGTTGAGAGAGGAATGTTGATGGTGATTATATGATTATATGGAGAAGTGAAACCAAGAAAAAACCTCTCTTTTGCCTCCTCAAGTTCCCTACTCTCAAAATGAGAGCAGTAGCTTGATATGTACTGAACAGTTAGCTGACCAGACATGTAGATAAGAGAAAGTGCTAGAATTATATTTTGTTTGATTGGAATTGCAAAAAACGTAACTTCATTAATATGGTCACAATAAAACAGTAAGATGTAGCTGATACTCATAGAGAACATTCAGTCGCATGATAAATGAGCATATTTATACCATGGGGTAGTCGTCTGCAAGCGTTTTAAAAAATTAAGAATTGTGAAAATCCACGTTTCAATTTAACTGTACTCAAATAAATTTTTCGTGAAGAAGTCAACGAGGTTGGGGTGTTTTGATAAAACAATTTTCTAAGTTCTCGTTCATTTAAAAATAGGCAGTCTGAGTATTATTAGCTATGCTTTGGTGGCTGAGCTTGAGAAACGAGCAATTTCCTATGCAACCTGTGTATTAGAAACACGAGTTTTTCTTTGTAACAAGCCTGCAATAGGAGGAACCAAAATGGGTAAATGCAGAGTTCCACTCATTTAAGTTCGATCATAAAACAAAAAGGTTCAGCATGTAGCTCGCTGAAACAAATCAGAGTCATAAACACACAAGGCTACCTTGTGCTCATGCTTTTTGTGTTATTCTGGAAAAAGGGCAACCTAACAAAACTCATTTCTTTTCTTTTTATGCACTGTTTTTGAGAAGGGACGATTTTCGTTTCGTTTCGTTTCGTATATTTACTCTTCGTTAGAAGAAAAGGAGTAAAAGATTTTGCTCACGCATTGAAAGCTTGTAAAATTCAGATAGCACGATGATGATGATGATTTGTTACAGTTATCGGATTTTTGGCAAAATAAACATTTAAAACTATTAGATTATTCTTGCTTGCATTGTACAAATTATTTTGCGGTTGAGATGAAAATCACATTTTTCAATTTTTAACAGCTTTTCCTTTACAGTGCTTTCCAATACTTTTAAATAAAAATTTGCTTTTAAATAAACTCCACGGTGGTTGATTTTTTTAAAGATAGCAGACATCATATTCTACACGTAATTCTAATTTTATCCATTGTTATATCTACTATTTTGAGCTGGTGGAATTAATTCACTTAAAAAGTTGAACAGTTTGGAGGAGTTTAATTTAAGTAAATTTAACGACTAATTTTCACTGCAGGAATGAATCCAAATTGGAGAAGGATTTAGCCCAGCTCAGCGTTCATATTAAGTTGATGGAGGAACGATGATGCAGATGATATGGGGAAGCAAAACTAAGAAAAAAAACTCACTTTTGCCTCCTCAAGTATACAACTCCTAAAATGAAAGCAGTTGCTCGACTTCTACTTGGAAAATGAGATGTCAGTAGAGAAAAGGAACAACTCGTAATGTCCAAATATTTAGCAGTACTTGTTCCTACAATTGACGCTGTTCAACCCAATACAAATTATAGATGGACGTGTAATGTTGATTGAAAAATGGACAAAAGTCATGCCACCTTTAGCAGGAGTAACTCCTGGTGAAGAGGTTGGGACTGAAGTGGAGATAATTCCAATAATTTCTCCGTTGGAAAGGAACGTTCAGAGGAATAGACGCCTTTACGAATCCTTTCCAGTTTTGAAGAAACTGAAAACAAACCGGAAAAACAAACTTGAACGGTTGTACAGAGATATTAGCAGTTTCTCAGAAGAAAAACAATGAAATTGAGATTTGTAATCGTTACAGACAATACAATCAAGGAGAAACTTTACAATTACAAACATCTGCATCGGTTACTTGAAAGGAGGAAGTGAGAGTTGAAGTTCATTTTTAAAAACGTGTTTTGAGCGATTTTATTACAACCCACTTGCAACAAACTGGCGAAAAAATTATCTCACCACTGTCTTCAAGATTCGAATCAAAAGGGGTAAAATATGAACCAGACTGGAGCTTGAGGCTCATTTGAAGACAACTTGAGCTTTTCTGTTAGGACAAGCTTGACAAACCAGACCTCTTAAGCCACCTTCAAGTGCTCAAACATGGAAGGTACCTGGTAACATTTGAAGGCTCATTTAAAACTCCATACCAAAGGCTCTATTGACTTCATCTGCAAGAAATGCAGTCTCACAATGCCCCTACCCGGATAAAAAGACATGGCTAGCATCTCCATCTCAAAAGCACAATGATTCCAAGAAGGTGAATAAACGTAGCTTTGAATTCAAAAAAGGGAACTAATTAAAATTAAGTGTTAATTTCTTCCAAATTTTCTAGTAAACCGTAACTAAAAATTATATTCATGTACCAAAATTAAAAAATGGCAATTTAGCTGAAATCATTGAATATCACATTTATTTTGGATTTTTTCGAAAGCATTCCCGAACGTGTTTCTATAGTCAAAATGATGTCGAGTTGTGTGGCAAAAATTACTCGCGAGTATAAAAAAAACTACTGGATCTGACCATTGCAATCGAGAAAGCTGGTATGAAATAAGCCAGCCATGGTTTTTAGTCAAGAACAAAAACTTAAGCATTAGCTTTATATTAAATTACTGCAATATTACGACTTTTTTAAAACAATTTTTGCACTTGAGTATTCCATTTTCGGATTTCATCACACAGGATTGAGGTGAATGTTTGAAACATTTATTCTGATAGTGTTTCTGAAGAAAATGAAGAAATAAATATCCAGACACAGATTGCGGATCGGGAGGCAGATCTGTTGGAACAAACTTTAATAATGAACAACCACCAGAAATTTATACTTGCTAAGCAAATTTCGGAAAGTAAAAAGCAAAGTAGTTTAAAGATCGAAGCAGAAAAAAGTTGACACGCTGACGAAACTGCTTGAGGTATACAAAGGTTGAACGTGAGAACGTGGAATCGAGGAAAAATCAGACGAAGTTTGAGCTTGAAAATACCATATTAAAAGCCAGAAACGAGTCTTTGATGAAGGGAATTGAGGACATCAAACCAAAACTTGAAAACTCCAAAAAATTCTTGGACAGTGCTAAAACTGAGTAAACTACATCAAAACCATTATTCAGCAGTAAGATTTCAAAATGTACTAAAAATTCATTCTAAAATAATGTTTGCCACGGATCTGATCTGCGGTAGCAGTGTGTAGTGACATTAAAGCTGCAAAAATGGTGTGAACCCGCGACGAAAAGCTATTATTTTCTGTCTTAGAAACATCAAAAAGCATGCATAAAACTATACTAATTGTTTGCGCATTCAATACGAAATTGTATTCCAGGTTATATAAGAAAACAATGGATATTACACTTTTGTGCAGTGTAAAAGCAACCTTCGGGGGAAGGGCTTCATATTTATACATGAAACTGAGCTGCTTAATTTTTTTGCACTACTTATACATTCGACCCTTTTACTTATGGGAATCACAATACATTGAAAACATTACGTAAAAAACTTGTTGTGTGGCTGTCTAAAAATCCACATTTTGAATTTGGGGTGAGTTAAGACAACTGTGCTAAAGACCGAATGACAGAATGCCATTTACTCAGTAATTTGTTGACCGATGGACCTGAAATATAGCAGACAGTTGCTTTGTATTATTTCCCAGACCAAAAATTAGTTCGATTTACTAATGTTGAATTTTGTACCTAGATATTGGATTTGTAAATTTTGGAAGTCGAGTTGTACATACAAAACATGTTTAATAAATGGGTAAAAATAAAAATATGGGAAATTGATTTCAAATGTAAACCTCACATTCGTGCTGCACACTGTTTTTTCTAATATTTATTGTTAAACAATCATTGTTTGCATCAAAATACAGACCTTAAATGATGCTGGCATCACAAAATTGTACAGTTGTTCATCGCAAACTCTAAAATTTAGCTATTTTATAGGCTAGAGAATCAGAAGTCAGTGAATCATAGTAGGCACACTAACTGTATGTAGACAAAAGGTTGAAAGCTTGGAACGAAGGTCTGTTTTAAGGTTTCATAATATTAATGCATAATTAATGCGAAATTTATATGCATACAAGTCATGAACAATGTACACAATATAACGTGTTTTTAAAGAGGTAAATCTGGTTTAGTCAGCTTTTCAGAGATGACTCGTTGACTCAAAGCTCACTGATTGTGCCAGGTACCTTTTATTGATACTTTTTTTCAATCGCAAATAAACTTCCAAACTTCTACATACACAGATAAATCACAGCCGTTATCATGTGTAGTCTTAGAGAAAACGTTTATGTAAACGAAACGAGGAAAGGAAAAGGTATTTAGAAAGAATTATCAACTGTCTTGTCAACTGTGGAACCTGCAGGTGACGCATTCAATGTTCATAACATGTAATGAAGGCAATGCACAAAAGTAAAATGCCATACAAAACTCCAGGTTTTCAACTCGGATAGATTTACCATCAGTTCACACTACATGTAGTCACACATGCGTCATTTTCAAGGAATTAAAAGTCTCTGGCACATTGCCAGCTGGCTGAAATGAGCAGGTGCTTTTTGTTTGCAGGTTTTTAGTGCGTTGGATTGTCTTGGCTGAGTAAGACCAGCAGTGGATTGCTCCCGAAGGTTGCGTTTAAAGTAAGTCAGACTAGTTTCGTAAATCAATTTAAAAAATAAATCATTTAAACATTTTTAAATTCTTCAAAAGTTTATAAAATATTTATCGAGACAAATCAAGGGTGAGTTTTCAAGTTTATAAAATTTAATTTTGTTTTTATAATATTTTCATTTAGATAAAACTATATTCGGACAGTGAATACTTTAACCACAATCATGAGTTCTAATGGCGCTGCGTTAGTGAAACTGGAAGGAGAAACTGAACTGCATGATCAGTTTGCATCTATTAAAAAGAGCAAGGATCAAATTAACAAAATCTCCGACGAGGTTGTTCTTGCAATGGGAGAGCCTGCGGTAATTTATCAAAGTACTTATAATATTCCAAACATGATACAGGTGTTACAATATTTTGGTTTTGTCAGCAGAAAATCGAGTTGATGAGTAAAGTGGATATTTTTCAAACTACTGAAAAGGAAATTCGTGAAAAATATTCGCCAGCCACTCTGAAGCCGACATTATTCGAGATAGTTGTCTACAAATTTCGCAGTGTGGAGCCAAAGGCTAATTATTTTGGGGAAAAGTTCGTGGAACATTTTGAAGCATTCAATGGTTTGGTGGCAGAACCATTAATGGAACCAGACTTCTCAGAGTTCTCCAAAATGACTCCATCAGAAAGGGAAGCAGTTATTGGCTTATTCCAAGAACGCGCCAGGTAATTATCTAGGCATTGCTTCCGCATTAAAGGAAATCCTTTCCTGTTTATCCTGATGAATGTCTTTAATAGGCTAATATTTTGGTGTTTATTTGAAACAGGGCTGCCGTTCAATGGAGAGTTGATTATGAGGGCTTAAACCGCAAGTGGAACGATGAAAAAGATGAGTTGCTTGATGGAGCTCGTCAGTGCCTTCAAATCATAAGGGGTTTGTGTGCGGGATTGGAGTCCAATCCAGAGAATCAAAAGAATCAACCCTGAACGGTTTTCATCACTGATAAGGTGAAATTGTGACTTTAATGTACCACAAAAACACTTTAATTCAAGGAAATAAATTCCAATTATATTGCATGATATGTTTTGAATCTGACAATGAGCTAAAATGACTTATGCATCCATACTTTGAATTCCGTTCATCCACGTCGTATTTTATTGTTCTTGTCATAAATTTAGCATCGTTGCACAACACTTGATACCAATCATTGCAGTTTTTAACATTGAAAAGTGTCCCAATACGGCTTATTTATCTTTTTAAACTTTCTACTTATTCCATGGCGATTAAGAATTTTTGAAACCATTTTTGAACCAAAAATTGAAAGTGTTAAATAATCAAAAATTTGATGATAAAATACCATGACAAGTTTTAAGCATAAATGCAAAGATGGGAACCTTGAACAACCTGTAGGATCATCATTTCGTCATCTGTATTTGTTAGTCTACGTTGGACACAGGCCGTAATTATGACTTCGTCATTGCAAAATAATACAGCATGCGTCGCCGTGTCGGCGTCTGCGTTTCGGTTGCAGCGTAGTTTGTAAAGATGTTGAAAGCCAATTTGGATTCATTTTTAGTGGATGCACTTTTTTACTAATTGTTTTTAATTTTTTACCACATATCGTAATTATTGCCTTTCCTAAAGTAGTTGCAATTATTTAATTCTATTGTATGGATTTCTGCATAACGTATTATGTTTGTCAAAAAATCTGCAATGAACTTGTCATAATCGTAGTTACCTGCGCTTCTGCCGAAGGAGCTCTTACTGCATTTCGGGAATTAACGTAGAATTATTATGCCCATAAAATTCATCCAGGTGAAAGATAACTTTTTGTAACTGTTTCTTAAAATAAATTTAACACGTTTGGGTTTGCAATTTTGCTCTAACCTTTTTCTAAAGATTGGGATCAACTAGGAAATGAAGAATTTTTTAGAAAGTTGCTGTCGCTTTGCCCCAGTTTTGTATATTTACTGTAAACGCATTAATTTACAAATGTCCGAACACTATTTATTTATGTCCATCCAATTTGTATTTGTAACCCATTATCATTCAGTAAGAAAATTAAACTAGAAAGTCATAGCAGATTAGATGATCTAAAAATTGAAGCCGAATGAATCCACTTCCTCCTTTTTTCTTACTCAACATTGAAAAGATCTTTTTGTTTCGTCACGCTACAGTATTTGTTGGCATTATTTCGAGCTTTATCTCTGATTTGTATCATTGATTTGGCTTTAGCTATTATCACAAAATAAAACAACCACCTTTCAGAGCTGTTTAACTGGCTCTGGTTTTTCATATAAACTCACTGCTGGTAAGTTCATTGTAGAAAATCCCCAAGAGTTTCATTCGAAAATGTTGTTAACATTTAGGTGAATTTTTATTAATCTTTTCCAACACACAAATACATCTTGTAGAAAACATGATTCCATTCTACGAGAAGTAGAGAAATGTGATGATTTTTTTGCCCTTTACCTTTGCGTTTGTCATACAAAGTCTTGGGAAATGTATTTTTGTGAGCTCAAGCTCTTAATAACTTCAGTTGCATTTATGATTCAGGAAAAATATTTATAAATACGTTTGAATATTTTGATATCCAGAATTCCAAATAAGAAAACAATTCTAGGGTATCCTGCGACAATGTATTTTCCAAAGAAATTGTATATACTTAAAAAACTGCTGAGTATGATGTGAGAGAAAGGAAGAGGGCTGTGATTCTACGAAGCCCATTAGCAAAGAATTGATCAGCGTGTAGTCAAGTTCAAAACTGACGAATATTTCCCAATTAGCACCTACGGTCGTTATCATAAGGATTAAGTAGCTGGACTTAACATGTTTGTTGATCAAAAAGCAATCGATAAGAAACGTTTGGCTAACTTTATGCTATCAAGGTAGAGCAACTCTTTGCTCCCGCATGTATTGTCATTTTGTCTCGAGCGTCTAAAAATTTGCTCTCAAAAGGGATAATACCCTTTTTTGAAAATGAGGCTAGAAAATCAATGGTTAAAACGAGACACTATGATGCAATTCGGTGGACTTTTTCTCATACTACACAAGGGATGTAGATGGGGAAGTAGTAGAAGCAGAATTTACAGACGAAACTTCCTGCTTGTGGAGAAGAAAAGGGTGGATAATCCAATAAAACTACTTTCAGATCAGTAAACTGCTCCGTTTAGGAGCTATACTTGCCTAATCCAATTTTTATCAATATTTTAGAGGGTTCCCGGCAGAAACGCTTCAGCAATATGCAGGCCTAATACAAAAGAAGGTTTCAAAGAATGGTGGTTCATGCGAATCAGTGTTTGGAATTTGCCGGCAATATTGGTGTTTTGCCACTGACTGGTTATAATTGACAATATTGACAATAATGACTGGTTCTATTTGGCAATATTTCCCCATATAAAATACATGGTTATGCCATACAGTAGGGCAATGGCATAGGCAACTATATTTTCCCTATTATGTATTATAGAGAATTGTTTCAATTTAAAGCTTTTAAATGATCACATCTTGAGTTAATGCTAGTCTGGTGTATCACGGAACATGAAAACATAGATATAGCTCTATTTAATTAACAATTAAAATTTTGAAGTAATTATTGACACTTATTGTCAATATTGCCGACAATAATTCCTTATTTTGTCAGTCAAATGCCAATAATGCCAGCCATTGCAGTCATGCCATTTATTGCCTTTCCGAACACTGATGCAAATAGAGGGCTTTTTTACAAACATTTTGATTTAAGTATCGTCTCAATCCGCACGCGCGGCGATATATTTCTAAGAGCTTTTAGGTTAAAGATATACGCCAAAGCACCAAAGCTAAATTGTAGAAGCAAAAAAATTTTACTTTTAAGTAGCCTAATATTTTGAAATATGATTATAGCATTATTTCAACAAAAAGGAATATTGTTTTAGAACAAATATGGACTACATGGAAGGGTAAATTACTGCGAAGCAAATTCATAAACTCAGAATATATTGCCAGTGCAACCCCATTCTTCACACATGTTCGTTTTGCCATCAAAGCACTGTGAGTGCGAAATTTCATCAGAATTGGCGCTCAACCAACTCCGTCGTTTCCCCGTTAGTTATTATTAGTTGTCCAGGTTAACTGAAAGCCAGTTTGACGTAAATCGTTAGAGGAAGTTAGACGATAGGAGTTTTCGTTTTGGAGTCTTCAAATTTACATCAATCCAGTATACACGCGACAGTCAAATAAAGCGTCGAAAAATTTCTTAAATCATCCCCAAAAAGCAATTCCGCCAATTAGAGCAGAGGGATTTTTACCCAACTGTGGCTTTGGGTCATTTCAAGAAGTTGTTCTACGCTTTATCTGACTGTCAATATTACCAGGTACAATCCGTTTGCTTGATTTAAAAAAACGTTATTTTCTTTTCTTTATCCCAACGTTCCAGATCCCCGGTGCCTCACGTTTCAATTCATGTCCAGCAAATTAAATTGAGATTTATAACATTTCATTTTAACAAGTATTATAGTACGCACAATAGTAATTTGCTGTGAATATTTTGTTGTTGTGAGATTGTGACTAGGCTAGAGAAAGATATTTCTGCTGAAGAAGATTCTGAACCACAAGAAATTAAATATTATCCGTGCAATCGTTGTGTTTATTGCACTGTAGGAATTGTACAGTGCAGTTTATTGCATTGTAGGAAAATAGTTTGTATTTTATATGAGAATGGGCATATTTCATGTCGTGTGGATGGATGGATATCTGTCAGTGCGATAACTCAAACAAAACTAATCCAATCAACTTTGGCATACTAATTTTTTAGGTCAAAGGGGCGAACCCTTTTGGTTTTCAGCTAAATCCGCGCAATAAACCATAATTAAGTGATCATAATTAAGTTACATCATATAGTATACATTGTAAGAAGCGTATCACAGTACCCCATTGAGAACGGTGCTAATTGCAAATGCATTGGCGTTGTAGAATAGGGGAAAGTGAAGGAGGACAAGTTATAATTAAGGACGTTAAGTGACAATTAAGAAAAATAAGTTACAATTAAGGAGGATAAGTAACAATTAATGAGGATAAGCAAATGTTAGAAAAGTATTACGGTGTCCGAAATGTTTTTAAACATGCTGATGATAGAAGGGTTCTGAACTTAACATAAACTATACAAAACGAGGCAAAACATATAAATCAAACGCTAGGGATGTATTAACGTGTTCCAATATAGTTTATGGTTGTAATGTATTGGTAGCTAAGGAATTGACATAAGAGACAGAAGAAAAGCCAAGCTTTATTTTTGCATTTAAGCATAACATTAAAATTTCAGAGAGCATCCAACTTTTTACCTACTAGGGAAGTTTAGCGCAGTCGAGCTTCAATCAGAACTTGAAAGTTATGCCAATATTTTACTTAGCTGGTTTCGCTAATTTTAGGCAGGTTTTAGAAGATTTGTTGCATAAAATTTAAAAAGGAACTTAAGCCTTTGCCTAAACAAAATAAAGGGATGACTAAATAGCAGCATATTGTAAAAATGCATACATAAAGCGTTGAAAATTGGCGTTTATTATTTTAAATAGCATATTTTATCGGAGCAAACCTAACAATTATTTATAAATAAATGAGTCCCGACTATTTATTGCAAATCTAAAACTGCCCAATTATTGAAAAATAAAGCATTAGGATATTTACACAGATATTTGCTCGAACCTGAAACGTTTAGATGTGTAGGTAAATTTTGAACTGTTTTTTGAGCAATACTGTTTACTGCGAATCTACGACTGTACAACTATTGTAAAATGTAGCATGCGGATATTTGCATGAATTTAAAACGCTTACATCTGCATGTCAATATGTGTCCGTTTTGTTACTTAATGCTGTTAACTTTAGGGTTGCGCATTTTATTTCAAGTATAGTAAACTTCCGTACGAGAAACTTAATTTTATTGTGTCGGGGAACTATTTTATTTTGGGGTTCTTCTTACAATCTCGATCTAAAGTCGATTAAATTAGTAAATTTGGTACCCATGTCCTAATTACTGACTCCTTTGAATTTTCTCCACGTTTAGACTTACGATTAGTGAGATCCTACTAGTTTTAAGAAACTTTTTTTTAAATTAGAAAACAAACTTTGCATCCTTCAAATAATTGAAATGGAGATGAAACAGTCAATGTCCAGCATTCTACCCAAGTCAGTTGCCCAAAATAGTGTTAAAAGGAAATTTGTTTCTTCTTGAGATTAACCAAATTCAATGGTTCCTTATCTACATTGTATGGATTGGTCGTAACATTGACTAGCATGAAATTAAAAACAAACATGTTTTTGACAGTTAAACCATTTATAGTTACATGCAAAGGCCCAGAAATGGCCAACAAAACAAAAATTGAAAGCCCTCTTTTGGCTTTATCTCAATCCGGGTTGGCGGCCACTACCCCTCTCTTGCTGAATAAGCATAAATTCGAAAAGTACCATTTCAAAATTAGATCGGAAATCCGTTGCTCAGCTAATTTTGAAGTTAAAAATGTTATGGAAATTAGTACTATGCATTGTATTTATCCCCAAAATTATCAATATATCGATGTGCTTGGATCAATTAGAAGACAACAGTATTAAACTCCACAACGAGCTAGAACTGTTTCGAGAATGCACAGTCTCCATGTTGATTACCTCGACTACAAAAAATGAAACCGTAAGTAACTCTAACGGAATGTCAGGAATATAATAATTTTAAAGTCACTATCAATTATTAATATATTCTGATTTGAAGCAGGCAAGAAAAACAGAGCATTACTTTGTGGAGCCCGTGGAATTTCCCGTGATTCTGCTTGGTGCATCCTATTATCCAGGACAAAGAACGGAGAGCTTCAGGTGTGATGGAGTAAAACACATTCAAAATGGCGGTAGCGAATTCTTGTTTTTTGCACCACCACCCCCAAAGAGGAATTGTGGGGTTCTGGTATACATTGATCCAAAGTCATGTACCGAATGGACAGGAGAACATCTTCCTGAATCATTCTACAACACAATCTTTGACAACAGGGAAAGAATAAACACCGTTGACTTAGGTATGAAACGTTTTCTGGCAGAGTTTATTTCAAATGACGCATTTATTTCTTTTTTTTAACATCAATGTACTATTCTGATGATTTCTTATTTGATTGTTTATTGATTTTAGGACCTCACATGTTTACAAAGTCACACCATTTCTTTATTCACGTGGGGAAGAATACGGGACACAAGATTTTTAACTACTACGATTTCAGGAACCCAATTTACTTTAATGGATATAAATGGAACAGAGAACAATTCTTCTACATGCCCAACTCTCCAACAATTCTGTTGTTTAAAGTTGAAAAGGCCATCCTTCCGTCTAAAGGATACAAAATATTTCGTTCATATTTGGTTCCGAACACACGAATCTGCAAAACATGGAAGTCGGAAGGGGAACAAAAGCTGTTAATTGAATATGAAACAAAATACGTCAAGACGTTTGAAGTCTTGGAAAGTCAGGCTCACTCATTCCAAGATGGTAGTGAATGGTTGAATTTATTTCTACATAACAACGAACGCAGTAGTATTCAACAAACATCCGCCCCTTCTTTGCGGAACTATTTGACTCGTGATTTCGATCCCAACTTCCCAATATTCACACTACTCTCCCCAAACTCAACGCTAAAGGATTCAAATGATAAATCATACATACCTGGCTCTTGTCCATATCTGGTAATCCAATATTGGCCGTTTATCGCTACCGAAACGTTTTTCAACAGCAAGCTTAATCGAATTCACTTTGTTACTTGCGCCTCAGTAGAAACAACAGGCTGGCTTTCTTTAAGAGCTTATGTTTCTGCATTTGACGGCCTGACTTGGATATTCCTACTGGTCATCGCGGGTTTGAGTGGTATGACGATTAGGCTACTAAATCATTTCAGTCAAAATCCCAACAAAACCGTCGGTGTAGTTGCCAATATAAGGGAAATTTTGGGGAGCGCAGCATTCATTTTCGACATATTACTAACACAAGGCATCAAACATATTCACAAACACAGGCTGGTGTTAGGTTCATGGATTTTGATGGGAATTGTTCTCACTTATGCGTACCAAGGAGAAAACGTCCAGGAGATTGCCGCCCCGCTACCAAAGTATGGACTCGAAACCGTTGACGACCTGATTTCTAACAATTTTCGAATTATTTCACTACTTATTCTGATCAGTTTTATAACAAATTAGTCTCCGGATACTTTTCACACAAACATCTGGGGAAAAATAGCAAGAAGGTTAAGTGATGGAATACTAAATTTTCAATGACAGTGGAGCAGCAGATCAAACCATGTACAACCTTACAAGAAACATGTGTTTGTGCCGTCAACTGGGTCGGAAATGCTAGAATTAATTGCACCCGGCAATTACAGGAACCTCATGTCCGAATGTAGGAATAGGGATGCATTCATTGACGAGCTGCCATTTGCCCAGGAGCTTATTTGGATTTGAAAAATACTGTACGGAAGAGACAAGGAAACGGAGCTGCACAGAGAAAAGTTAGAATAAGTCGTTTGTCATTTGGGACGTTGTATCAATATTGGCTCTCCAATTATTTTCCGTGGCCAGCAACAACGTTTACGAAACGGTTTCATGGATGAGCGAATCAGGGTTGGCCTACTTGTGGAAAAACTGGGCGTGCGAATAAACACGTGGAATGGAACCGTGGAAGAAGCCAGATGGAGTGGAAGAAAATTGGCAAAACTATCCTTGGATGGGAATTATGTCACTGTATTCTACATGCTTGCTGTTACATTTTTCATGTATTGGTTTTTTTATTTACGAAATTAGACAATCAATTAGTGCTTGGGTCTGGTATTCTATTAGTGCATTTAAAAAATGCATAAACTCTGTTATTGAATGTCTCAAAGAATGTTCGAACAACTTATGTCAAGCTTTAGATAAATTATGGATTAGCAAACTAATTTAAACTAGCAAATCTCAAAAATTCAGAAATGCTTAAATAAGTAAATTATTATAACATGGACGTATACCATCTGCAGTGCCGTAGTGGGATGCTACGGCAAAGTTGGAAAAATGGTTCCTGGAAAGCTGAATGTTTACTGACAATTTTGCATGGTCTGTCCTTAGATTAATTATGTAAGTGATAGCAATGAAACCAAATAATTTAAAACATTTTAATCATCAGTTAAGTTGTAATTTAAGAAATAAAATAGCAATAAGTTCTGATAACATACATTTGAAAATAATTTTAGGAGATTCAACCACATAACAATTGCAAATAAAAATAATTCTACATTTAATCACATTGTTTATATCATTATCTATTTATTTGATGTACTTAAGTGCTAAGGGTTGAAAAAAAATTTTTGTAACAAAAAAACTTGTCAACTAGCTATTAGTGTTACTTTAATTTCAATATCAATACTAGGGCTCGCTTTAATTCACTTTGAATTGAAAATTTTTCAATTCCTTTCAATTCAATTCAATGCACGTGAATTGAATTGAATTGAAAACGTCTGAATTGAAATTGAATTGGAAAAGGGTTTGAAAGGAATTAAATTATAATGCCTGAATTGCAATTCAAACTATTCAAAATGATATGTAAAAACTGACGATAATTTCTGCTTTCAACTTCATGAAATTATTTGAGATTTCGTCGTTCGTAGAAAGGTGTTCTAGCAAAATTAGCAGCTCTTCATTCAAAGTTTATTCCATGTAAGCAGTTTATAACTGGAAATGGTTACTGGCGATGCTTCTATATTGAGTGAATTAATTATCGCAACGCCAATTTATATCAGTAATTGGGCAAGGGCTACCATTTTCTTAAACTTTTAAAAATGTTGTTAGTAAATGGAAGTTTGTACCCAAACATTCGTGAAACGTACGTTATGTGTTAGTAGATCCAATAATTTTACAATTGAAAACACTTACTAGCACGCTACGTGCTAAAGTATTGCCCATATCAGTATTTATAATATGATTGAATTGAAATATTCATTTCAATTCATTCCTGTAAATTGAATTGCAAGGAATTGAAAGGAAATGAAAGAAATTCGTTCAATACAAGCTCTGAATTGGAATTGAAAATTCCTGTATTGAATTGAATTGAATTGAACTCAGCTCTAATTAATACCTTTAATTGTCGATCAAGTCACGAAGAAAGTTGTTGAACTGGTAAATTCCTTTTAGATTTTCATTTTATTAAACCACACATGTCAACAAACCATTCAAATAATTTATGAATATGGCATGCGATACACCTACAAGAAAATTTGAAGAACGGAATCATTGTTTCTTTTATTCTTCAATTTACGGGATGTGCAGGTCAACATTATAACCAGAAGAATCTTCCAATCAAATTATTTTGAGAGCTGTGAATGCAGTGGAGGTGTATTGCAGAATTGTAAAGGGTCAGTAAGTAATTTTTTTTAGGTTTTATGCAAAGTCAGAAATGTTTTGACTTAAATATGAATTTTCTTTTCTGGGGGCAGAAAGCACAAACTCAGTAAATGGGAAGGCACGTATGCTCAGGATTCCAAGCAATTTGAGACAGAACCAACGAACAGGAATTGCCAATTGTTCTGTATAAAACATATAATTAAATATAACTGGAAAAGAGAACAAAAATACAACATCCTTTAGTTTGACAGTGCATTCCACTTGCCCCATCAGTCGGTTATTTTCTAATAATTTGTTCAAGAGTAAATTTGAACGATAGAAATTATCTTGTTACCCTTAAGAGTCATAGTTGAACACCTCGCTTTGAACGTTAATAGATGCAACACAAGCTCTTCTCAATCTCCACCATTATTTTAATAAATTAATGCATGCTTGAAATGGATTCAGTCTTAAGTCCCCTTAAATAATAACAAAAAAGTAACACAATGCAAAGCAATAACAGAAACTGCAATAGGCTACTTTTCATTAGTGTTTAAGAAAAGTTCTTTGTTCTCAGTTAGAAATACATGATCATTAACTTTGGTGGAAAAAGTTCAAATCAAATCACTTTATTACATGCAAAAAGCGTACAAAGCGATAAAATACTAAAAATAAGTGGATTTTGCAGAAGGAAGAAAGAAAGAAAGAAGAGGACTGGCAATTCTTGAATCCTTTTTCGAAATCTGTAAGCTAATCTAAACTAACAAACAATATGTCCAAGGAATAATGAATAATTTTTTTAGATATGGGTAATGATCTGGATCTATTTTTCTGTTAAAAAAGGTCTTTGAATAAACAACTAATAATATTAGTAATAAACATGAGCAAAACTAGAAAATTTTCATATTATTTACACGTTGACACCTTTGCTTATTCGGTTATGCTTCTCTGTTATGTTTCACAAAGAAAGCTTTCCAATATCTAAAAAATTATTCATTTATTTTGGCCATATTGGTTATGTTAGTTTAGATTAGCTTACAAGATTCGAGAAAGGATTCAAGAAATTTGCTGTCCTTTCTTTCTTTCTTTCTTCCTTTGCAAAATGCCACTATTTTAGTATTTATCGCTTTACGCTTTTTGCATGTAATTAAGTGATTTGATTTGAACTTTTTCACCAAAGTTATGATCATGTATTCTAACTGAGAACAAAGAACTTTTCTAAACACTAATGAAAAGTAGTATTGCAAGTTTCTTGTTATTGCTTTGCATTTGTATACTTTTTTGTTTTATTTAAGGGGACTTTAAGACTGAATCCATTTCAAGCAGTATTAATTTATTAAAATAATGGTAGAGATTGAGAAGAGCTTGTGTTGCATCTATTAAACGTATCAAGCAGTGTTCAACTATGATGATAGCTCTTAAGGGTAACAAGATAATTTCTATCGTTTCAAATTTACATCTTGAACAAAATTATTAGAAAATAACCGACTGATGGGGCAAGTGGAATGCACTGTCAAACTAAAGGTATGTTGTATTTTTTGTTCTCTTTTTCCAGTTATATTAATTTATGTTTTCATACAGAACAATTGCAATTCCTGGTTTTTCGCTGGTTCTGGCTCAAATTGCTTGGAATCCTGAGCATACGTGCCTTCCCATTTACTGAGTTTGTGCTTTCTGCCCCCAAGAAGAAAAATTCATTATTTAAGTCATAAAACAATTTCTGAACTTTGCATAAAACCTAAAAAATACTTACTGACCCTTTACAATTCTGCAATACACCTCCACTGCATTCACAGCTGCTCAAATAATTTGATCGGAGATTCTTCTGCTTATAATGTTGACCTGCACATCCGTAAATTGAAGAATAAAGAAACAATGATTCGTTGTTCAAATTTCTTGTAGGTGTATGCGCATGCCATATCATAAATTATTTGAATGGTTTTGTGTGTATTTAATAAAATGAAAATCTAAAAGGAATTAACCAGTTCAACAACGTTCTTCGTGAACTTGATCGACATTAAAGGTATTATTAGAGCTCGTTCAATTCAATTCAATACAGGAATTTTTTTCAATTCCAATCAATTCAGAGCTTGTATTGAACGACATTCCTTTATTTTTTCAATTCCTTTCAATTCAATTCCAGGAATGAATTGAATTGAAAATTCCAAATTCAATCATATTATAAATACTGATATGGGCAATACTTTAGCATGTACGTGCTAGTAATGTTTCAATTGTAAATTATTGGATCAACTAACACATAACGTACGTTTCACGAATGTTTGGGTACAAACTTCATTTACTAACAACATTTTTAAAAGTTTAAGAAATATGGTAGCCCATTGCCCAATACTGATATAAATGGCGTTGCATTAATTAATTCACTCAAATGTAGAAGGATCGCCAGTTATCATTTCCAGTTATAAACTCCTTACATGGAATGGACTTTGAATGAATGAGCTGCTAATTTTGCTAGAACACCTTTCTACGAACGACGAAATCTCAAATAACAGTTTTACATATCATTTTGAATAGTTTGAATTGCAATTCAGGCATTATAATTTAATTCCTTTCAAACCCTATTCCAATTCAATTCAATTCAGACGTTTTCAATTCAATTCAATTCACGTGCATTGAATTGAATGAAAGGAATTGAAAAATTTTCAATTCAAAGTGAATTAAAGCGAGCCCTAGTATTGATATTGAAATTAAAGTAACACTAATAGCTAGTTGACAAGTTTTTTTTGTTACAAAAAATTTTTTCTTCAACCTTAGCACTTAAAGTACATCAAATAAATAGAAATAATGATATAAACAATGTGATTAAATGTAGAATTATTTTTATTTGCAATTGTTATGTGGTTGAATCTCCTAAAATTATTTTCAAATGTATGTTTATCAGACTTATTGCTATTTATTTCTTAAATTACAACTTAACTGATGATTAAAATGTTTTAAATTATTTGGTTTCATTGCTAGTCACTTACATAATTAATCTAAGGACAGACCATGCAAAATTGTCAGTAAACATTCAGCTTTCCAGGAACCATTTTTTCCAACTTTGCCGTAGGCATCCCACTACGGCACTGCAGATGGTATACGTCCATGTTATAATAATTTACTTATTTTAAGCATTTCTGAATTTTTGAGATTTGCTAGTTTAATTTATTTTGTTAATCCATAATTTAACTAAATTTTTTGACATAAGTTGTTCGAGACATTCTATTGAGACATTCAATAACGACAGAGTTTATGCATTTTTTAAATGCACTAATAGGAATACCAGAGCCCAAGCAGTAATGATTGTCTAATTTCGTAAATAAATAAACCAATACATGAAAAATGTAACAGCAAGTACATGTAAAATACAGTGACATAATTCCCATCCAAGGATAGTTTTGCCAATTTCATTCCACTCCATCTGGCTTCTTCCACGGTTCCATTCCACGTGTTTATTCGCACGGCCCAGTTTTTCCACAAAGTAGGCCAACCCTGATTCGCTCATACCATGAAACCGTTTCGTAAACGTTGTTGCTGGCCACGAAAATGATTGGAGAGCAATATTGATACAACGTCCCAAATGACAAACGACTTATTCTAACTTTTCTCTGTGCAGCTCCATTTCCTTGTCTATTACGTACAGTATTTTTCAAATCCAAATACAGCTCCTGGGCAAATGGCAGCTCGTCAATGAATGCATCCCTATTCCTACATTCAGACATGAGGTTCCTGTAATTGCCGGGTGGAATTAATTCTAGCATTTCCGACCCAGTTGACGGCAGCAAACACATGTTTCTTTGTAAGGTTGGTACATGGTTTGAATTCTTGGTGAGCTCTCACTGCTCATTGAAAATTTGAGTATTCCATCACTTAACATCTTCTTGCTATTTTTCCCCCAGATGTTGAGTGTGTGCCAATTATTCTGAGATCTATTAATGACTTCATATAAATACCTATCAGAATAATGTAGATGAAGATGGGCGGAGAATATTGTTGAAACAGGTCGTCAAACGGTTTCGAAGTCCATAACTTTGGTAGCGGGGCGCCATCTCCTGAGCGTTTCTCCTGGTACGG
>LJIJ01001469.1:0-43382 GCA_001718145.1 Orchesella cincta
GGCGGACTGATCATCGTCTTCTTCGACTGGAGCTTGGAAACTTTCTTCTTCTTTCCAACACTTCCAGCTGGCGAGGCTGCTTCATCATCAACTGTGATGGAGTGAGACGGTATCCGCATCGTCTTCGTGCAATAATTCCAATTGCAACTCCAAGTCCACCGTCACAGCTTCTTTTTCGGCTTCCAACTCGTTGCGGAGGTCCTCAATTTTCTGTTTCTCCAGGTTGATGTAGAGCTTATCATTATGTCCCTTGTCAACCAACATTGACAGCAGTTGGTTGTCGGTTGGGGATCTGATGTCATCCGAAATCTGGAGGAGTTGCTCCTTTTTGGCTGAATCAGCCTCGCCTATCATTTGTTTGGCACGGATTTCTGCTTCGCACCTTCTTATCTGTTTTTTGAAATGGGACTCCATGTCGGCAATTTTCCGCTTTGCCTCGAGTTCCAATTTCCGACCTTTGGATTTGGTACTTGCTGCTGCTGGTGTCTTTGGCATGGCTCCAGCGTTGGCGGTCGACCTTCCAGGTGAGTTCATGACTGATGATGGAGAGATGACAGCACTTTCCACACAATCACAAATTAATTTTCAAAAAATTCACAAGAATTTTGCACAATTTCCAGCTTTTCCAGGTCACTGGATTCGGTTTGATGGACCACAATATAATGCCGTTTCCTGTCGGTTCCAAGCTTTCCTTCGATGCTCACAATTAGCTAAATGTTCCTAGTCCAATTTCGTCAGGTTATGGGATGCTATCGCCTTTTTAGCTATGCTGTACACGAAAACACCCTAACTGATGACGTAAATAAAGTCTGTAGCACACAAGATGAATTAACTGATAATTCTAAACTACGACTTTACTACTAGAACAATTAACTTTCAAAATATGACAGGAAAATAGCAAATATTAAAAACACAGGTACAGATTATCACTGCGTAAAATAGCGGATAAAAAATATTATATTTTCACGATGAATGAAATCCAATTCCAATGCTCGATGAGAGCTCGTACTGATCCGTTGATCGCCTGCTCGTTCCTCCTCGCCTCGTTGATGCTGCTGCAGATGCCACCGCCAACTTAGTCATAATTCGTACTAAAATGTACTCTATGGGAACTTCCTTGTCTGGCGTCCCAACAGATAGCTTTGCATATGTTTGACCCTTAGCTTGTTCGTTGTACTACTTGCTGGCTTTGGATTGGAAAGTGCCTGGTCTTCCGAAAAGTGGTACAATGAAACATTAATCGAAGGCTTGAAGTTATTTTATATGGAGCCCAAATTACGATAATGCAACATATCATCCAAGTTCTACAGTTATTGTGGCTTCATCTACGTCATAGATACTCAGTCAACCTACGTGAATTTAGTGGAGAGTTTATGTTTATTTGGGAGTTTTATCATTTCATGTTGTTCCAGAAACTTTAAAAATCGATGATTAGCATTCTCATTACTACTTTTGCACAAAGGAATGGAGTTTTTATTCACCAAGAATTCAACACTTAAGAAACTCTCGTTTCTTTTTAACAAAATATGGGTTAGTGATACTGAGCTATACGATCCAATCTGTGGTATACTATTAACACGATTGAATGATATTTTTACAAGTGGAGATCCATTTTCAAAGTTGTATATTGGAGTATATATGACGACTGCGTATATACTATATGCAACGTCTGCGGATGTTTGTAGACAGGTTATGAAAAAAGTCTAGTACATTTTTCTTCCAAAATTTCAAATCGTTACGGATAATATGTTGTATAATTATTTGACTTTACCAGATGGCATATCAAAAATGGCTGCTATGACATTCCTGGCAACAAACCTGATCACGAAGAGTCAACTGGTTACTATGCTATATGAAGTTACATACAATCAGGTAGTATCCGTGAAAGGTTGCAACGTCTTCACAATTACATATAAAATGATTGAAATGTAAGTAATCACGTAAACCGTTTACTGTGTAATTATTTGAATTTATGGAAAAATTGTTTTTAAAATGTATGCATTTAGCTGACCAGGCCACTGTGACGTATTTCCTAATGTGCGTGCAAATTCGTACTAAAAGTGTGTACCTTGGTTTATGGGTTGGGGTTCGAAGCAATTTACCCTTTATAAAATTAAAACTACCATGGCTTGAATAATTTCGTTCTATATGATAAACTACATATTTAAATTAAGTACATTAGGCTATGGCTGGTTCTCCATTTTGTATCATTGTGGAATTGCATGTTAGTCAGTAGAATTACTTTTCATATTTTACTTGCTGCACGAATGCAAATTTTGATCACCAATGAATCAATATAACCCTAAATTTTGGCTCAAGAAAAGAAAGTTCTCACATTAATATGCATCAAGGTTAATGCATAATAGATAGCAAGGTAGTATGGATAGTATACATTTTACATAAAAAGTTATTGCAAATATACATTTTATTGCGTATGAACAGTATTTTATACATCCCTACAAATGTTAGCAAATGGGGTACTTTTCTAGAAATGTCGAATCATATCCCTTATCAAAAACTTAATCGTTAGTAAAGAGAGAAGTAATGCATGCGTAGCAGCGTGTTTCAAAATGCTGGTAAGAGAAAAGTGCTACAGATTAAATGCTTTTTCGCGCTTTCGTAAGTTCTAATAAAGTATACCTACAACTAGAAATCAACGTCTATTAGTATAAAAGAAACTGTATAAAATAAGTGAATTATGCGTCACCTCTAGTTCAACAAGCATTCACAGTGAACGAGCTTGCCTCCAAATATCTTGGCTATTCAAAATTCATCCTCTTCTGGGATTACAAATCACAGACTTTTCAAACTCACAAAAAATTAAGCATGTGGAATTTCACCGCAGGATTTGTTCTATTTTTCCTATTTTTCATATCAATGTTAACTGCTCACATCATGAACATGCTTGAATTAAATTCCTCACACACAGTGACCATCGAACACAGAGCAATATTAGCACTTTATATAGTTGACTGGTTATTTGCTTGTGCGTTAATTCTAAGCGTATATTGGTGTGTAGAGGAGATCGCTGCGTACATGAATCAGATCATATATTACCAGTCAAAGCACATGGCTCGTAAATGGATAGTAGGCTAAATGTCAACATGATCAACGAAGGTATGAATTTTACCATTCTTTAAAATAAAATCCACCTGAGAATAATTTAACAATAATTGAATGAACTGAACAGAAATTCTGAAGGCGCTCAAGAGGGAAAAGTGTGACACGATCGGGCTACTCATCATGTACGTTTGTGGAATCACTTTCGACCGTTCCAATACTTTCATCATTGTGTTGATTTTCGCAAACTGGATCCATTTTATGTTGCAGCCCTGTATGCACTACCAACTGATACTCAGGAGTTACCCAATATGCATGGTTTCGCTGATAACCTGCTTCATATTTTTAATATTTTTAATGGAAATTTTGTCGCACGGCCTAGGTGCTAATTGTCGTAATTATGGCGTTTACACAAATGACCATTTGTGCTTAAAAGAAATTCGTTCGGTGCAACCAAACTCATTGATAGGATCCATTAAAACTTACAAACTACTAGTCATTGTTCACAGTCACCACTACACCTTGCGCACTCTTATAGCCGTTACAATGGGTTTTGGATATTTTGATTGCGGCGTTGCAGGCAGCCATTTCTTTAATTGGCTTAAAAATACTTCCTATAATTTTGTATCCCCTGTATTTGATAACCTGGTTGGCAGCCACGATAAGTGATGCGGAGCTAGCTATTCCCTCATGTGCCTGCAAGCTACGAATTGAGCAAAATTTAAATTCGGGAATTGCAAGTTTCAATTGACTTGGCTATTGGGGACAGAAACAAGAAATATTCATCAGGCAACTGTAGGAATTCTTTCGTGGAAATTGGGTTCTTTATGTGGAACAGTGGTGTAAACTCCCGAGAAAAGAAAGCAAACTGTTTATCTCTCATCGTTACTTTATTGACACAGCTACAGTACTTTTACTGCTTTCATTGTCAGCATAGCATATGGTAATAAGTGAAAGTTAATTTATATAAAACATTTGACTTTGTATAAATTTAATAGTAAGGCATCAAAAATACGAAACTTTACTGTAATAAGATAAGGAGTGCGACTAATTTCTTAAGTCTTCATTTATGGCTCTAAACAAATTGACACCACTTTGAGTCTGAACAATGGCTCCAAGGTACTTTCCAAATTTTCCATGGCCTTTTCTTGATTGGTAGCCCCACATACAAATTATTCATCGTAATATTTTAACGTCAAAGTGTCGTCCTATCGGCATCGTGTCATGAAGAAATTTTTTGACGTTTGCTGATGGAATTTCACATTTTTCCAACATAAAAGAAAAGGCTTGAATAATACATTTACAAGCGTCATCTGTTTTTAGGATTTTTTCATGCGTTTTAATGTACTAACTGTATCAAATCAAGCAGGCGACTAGGTCAAATGTGAAATATTGCACATTTTATGCCCATGTAAAATGATTCAAAAACATGGAAGCCAATATAAATCAAGTGAATAGTTGGAAATTGCGTTATTACAATAATATAGTCTATACCCATTGTTACAGTCATTAGCCAGACACTTTACAAGATTTTTCAAGCATTAATATTTATTTTTCCTCAAAAATTTTTACAAAGTATTATGGCTCAATACTGAGTATACACTTGGTTACTTGGAGCTTAAAAACTACTATAGACTATGGATTTTCTTATATACAATGTCGCATCATGTTAAGGTACAAGACCAATCCCAGACTAACAACGCGCCCCCTTCACCGTGTTTTGAACCAGTTGTATGTGTTTCCAGAAAAACTTTTCATCAAGCCAGGGTGCTTAAAGGTGGGGTTCATTATAAACTATACTAAAACATGCCATCACCCTTTAGTCAACAAGGCATGCACTGTAAATGAACTTGCCCTTCCAAAAATATCTCGGCTATCCCAAATTCATTCTCTTCTGGGATCCCGACACAAACTTTAAAACAGACAAGAAGTTCAGCATGCTGTACTTTACACAGGATTTTTGTTCTATTTTTTCCTGTTTTTCATATCAAATGTTAACCGCCTTACGATCATGAACAAGATTCAAAAAAATCATCCAGCCCAAAATTCACAAATAGAACATCGGGCTATATTGACCACTATATATTTTCGATTAGCGTCGTTATGCATTGCCTTTAATACTAAGCCATATATAGCGTGCGCTTGAGGATATCGCTGCGTATATAAATCGTTCTACTTCGCCATACAATCAAGATCAGTTGATCGTGGTGCCGTCGACAGCTCGAGTTCAATTTGAAGAAGAGAAATTGAAGCGCTTAATATATGATTTCCTTCAACTACTTAATACTTTTTCTTATTAATTCCTGCTTCTTAGTTATTAATGTGAGATTTACCTTGATTGAACAGAATTCTTAAAAGCAGTTGAAAGAGAAAAGTTGAAACAATTGGTCTCGTTTTTATACGCTAAGCGAGTTCAATGGCAGTCACTCCCATCCTATCAAGCAATTATATTGTATTTGGCGAATTGGATCCATTTTACATAGCTTTTTGCTACAGCTTTCAAGTTGCCTTTTCATCATCCTAGCCGAAAACTGCTGCGCTTTCCGCTAATAAACTTGTTTATCATTACCTCAATATTTGTGCATGAAATTCTTGTACGCACGGCCTCGAATGCTAATTGTCGCAATTATTGCCGGTAACGCAGATGACAATCTGTTGCTTAAAAGATATTCATGCCACATTATCAAGGTCAGGTATTAAAAATCCATTCACTTATCAGCTACTAGCCGTAGCTCATGCTCACCACACTGCGTGCGCAAGCCTATGACAGCTAGGTTCGCATGGGATTGGGATATTGATTGCGGTTGTTGCAAGGACCCAATTCAGTTGATAGTTATTAAAAATACCTTCCTATAATTACTGTTTATCCATATACCTGATAACCTGCCGTTGTAGCTTTCAATTACGATGCTTTTGCCGGTATACCGTTTGCTGCAATGAGCTACGAATTGAGCAAAACTTTAATTCGCGCGAACTGAAATATAAGTTGTCTGCGATTTGTGACAAATAGAAGTATTATCAGGCAAAGCTAATTCGTTTAGGGAAATTGATTCATGTTGGGTTGGGTGGGTAAGGCTAGAAAGAAAGTAAAACTATTATATTTATCGTCCATTACCTTTGTGAATACAGCTTACAGTTCTTTTTACTGTTCATTCGCGCTATGAGCTAATCAGAAATAAACTACAATCTTCATTATTACTCTTCACAAGTTTTCATGAGACTGTTCTAGAGTGGCTTTTTAATCATACTGAGCATATAAAATTCGGCTACACTGTCCGTCCTCTAAGCTGACGCCTACGGCGGTTTTTACCGCAGCGCTTTCTACTGATCTATACATATAATATGTTATATGCCCATAAACAGTTACACAGAGAAGCATGCAGTATCTTGCATATTATTCCTCCATGTGTTACATCTGAGCTTGCGCTTTGCTTTCAAACCGGTAAGCATGGAGCATCAGGTGAATTGAAGTGCATGATATAGCTTACAGGCAGTGAAGGACAACGTACTACAAACGTTGTGCGTGACGAAAATATGAGAATCAGTGAAAAAAAGTCAACCATCAGCAACGCTGTGGTTTGCGCATAAAAGCTAGATTCTCAAGCGATACATGAAACTAGCTTTCATATTTCTACTTCCACATATTGTAATACACACCTATGCTACTATCGTGTGAGCCAACCAACAAAACACTTGTCGGGAATATCTGCGCTTTTACAAAATCATAAAAAATTATTTTGATTCTACACACCACTCCGTTACAACCTTTTGCATAACAAAAAAATGGCCACAACCCAGAGCATAACGTATCTTCGTACATAAGCCCAGCAGATGAGAGATCACATTCATGTGAATCTCAGTGACAGTAAGCCCTATACCAATGCAATGGTTATATGTGTCTTTAATTGGATTTAATGTAAAAAAATATGTTTTTACATATTTTTGTTTCATCTAAAGCGAAAATGAGACTTCTGCGAACATGATACATTCTTTTAAGCAAATCACTAAGCTATTTATTACGAAGCATAGTTATCTCTGGGTTGCTGCCATTTTGTTGTTATGCAAAAGTTGTACAGACAATTTAGCAGTGTGTGTAGAATCAAAATAATTTTTATGATTTGTAAAAAACCAGATATTCCCGAAAAGTTTTTGTTGTTGGCCTCACACGATAGTAACATTAGGTGGTGTATTCAATATTGTGAAGTAGAATATGAACTAGCTTTATGTATCCTTGAGAATCTTAGCTTTTATGGCCAACCACAAGCGTATCCTGATGGGTGACTTTTTTCACTGTATTACTCATATTTTTTCGTCACCAACAACGTTTGCTAGTAAACGCTTGTCTCACTCTGTAGCTATATCACACTCAATTCACCTGATGCTCCTTGACCTTACCGGCGTGAAAGCAAACCAACTCAGATGTACACATGGAGGAATCAGATATCAGATACTTCATGCCTCTTGTGTAACTCTTATATGCATATACATATTATATGTATAGATCAGTTACATTATATGTTATATGATAAAAAAGCACTCAACATCTCATGTAAAAAAACTTGGTGAAGAGTAATAATGAGATTGTAGTTTATTTCTGATTAGCTCATGCCGAATGAAAACAGTAAAGAAACTGTACTGGTATCACAAAGTAATGACGATAAAATAAATAGTTTACTTCTTTCTTTAGCTTACCCACCCAACCACACATGAATCCAATTTCCCTAAACGAATTTACTTTTTGCCTGATAATACTTCTTATTTGGTCCCCAATATCCAGACAACTTATATTTCCATTCCCGAATTAAAGTTTTTTGCCTCAATTCGTAGCTCATTGCAGCAAACGGTATACCAAAAGCAATCGTAATTGAAGCTTACAACCCAGGTTATCAGGTATAATGGATACAGTATTATAGGAAGTATTTTAAACCTATCAAACTAATTGCTCCTGCAACAACCGCAATCAAATATCCCAATTCCCATTGCGACTGCTGTCATGCTTGCGCACGCAGTGTGGTGAGCATGAGCTACGCGCTAGTAGCTGATAAATGTGAATGCATTTTAATACTGACCTTGATAATGTGCATGAATATCTTTTAAGCAACAGATTTCATCTGGCGTTACCGCAATAATTGCCGACAAATTAGCATTCGAGCCGTGCGACAAATTTCATCACAAATATGAGGAATATAAAACAAGTTATTAGCGGAAACCACGCAGTTTCGGCTAATGATGAAAAGCACTTGGAAAGCTGTACAAAAAGGCTATGTAAAAATGGATCCAATTTCCGCAAAATACAATATAATTGCTGATAGGATGGAGTGACTGCCCATTGACTCCGCCTACGTATAAAACGAGAAGACCAATTGTTTCACACTTTTCTCCTTTCACTGCTTTTAAGAATTCTGTCAATCAAGTAAATCTCACATTAAAACTAGAACAGGAATAATAAGAAAAGTATTAAGTAGTTGAAGGGAATTCATATATTACCTTCATTCCTCTTTTTCAAATTGACTCGACTGTCGACCCCACGATCAAATGATCTTGATTGATATGCGAGAAGAAGATTTATATACGCAGCGATATCCTCAACGCCACCAATATATGCTTAGTATTAAACACATGCAAACGACCAATCGAAAATATATAGTGTCAATATAGCCCGATGTTCTATTGTAATTTTGCTGGATGATTTTTGAATACTTGTTCATGCATGTAAGCGGTTAAACATTGATATGAAAAACAGTAGAAAAATAGAACAATCCTGTGGCTAAAGTACCACATGCTGAACTTCTTGTCTGTTTTAAACGTTTGTGATCGGTAATCCCAGAATGAGAATGAATTTGGCGATATCCGAATTTTGAGGGCAAGTATCATTAACAGTTGATGCTTGTTGCAAACTAGAGGTGATGCCATGTTTTACTATTAGCTTTTATAAGCAACCCACCTTTAAGACTCCTGCGCTTGATGAAGTTTTCCTGGAAACACTTACAACTGGTCAAAAAGTGAAAAAGGGGGCGCGTCTTCGTCTGGGTTTTTCGTCTTGTACCTTACATTGTGATGCGACACCATTGTATATAAGCATAATCCATCAGTCTTATAGTAGTTTTTTACTCCAGGTAAACCAAAGTGTAAACCTCAGTTATTGACCATATACTTTGTAAAATTTGAAAAAATTAATAATTAATGCTTTGAAAATCTTGTAAAAAGTGTTCTGCGTATGCACTGTAACAAGGGGTATAGACTATAATTATTGTATATAACGCATTTTCTCAACTATTCACTTTGATTATATATTGCTCCATGTTTTGAAATTATTTTCACATGGCATAAATGTCAACAAAATTAAGAGATTATTTCAACATTTTCCTACGTCCCTGCTTTGACTTTGATACATTATACATTAAACCATGAAAAAATCCTAAAAACATGGACGCTGTAATGTTTATTATTCAAGCCTTTTCTCTTATGCTCTTGGAAAAAATGCCCTGACTCTATCTTTCCATCAGCAACCAAAAAATTCATTCATGACACGATGCCGCATAGCCCGACGACACCTTTGGACGTGTAAAAATATTACGATTGAAAAATGTTATCGTGGGGCGCTACCAATCAAGAAAAAGGCCATGGAAAATTTGCGCAAAAACCATACTTGGCGAGCATTGTCAGACTCAAATGTGATCATTGTTAGACCCCAAAATGATACTTAAGCTTAGCTCACTCTTAATCTTTATTACAGTTAAAGTTTGATTTTTGATGCTTAACTACTTTAAATTTATACAAATCAAATGTTTAAAATTAACTTTCACTTATTAGCCATATTGCTTCATGCTTGAATGAAACAGTAAAAGTACTCGTACTGGTGTTCATAAAGTAACGATGAGACAATAAACAGTTTTGCTTCTTTCTGAGTTTACCCACTGTTCCACATTAAGAACCCAATTTCCCCGAAAGCCGCAATTCACAGTTGCCTGATGAATATTTCTGCTTTCGTCCCCAATAGCCAGTCAATTTGAAACTTCCATTCCCGAATTACATTTTTGCTCATTCGTAGCTTGCCCAGCGCACTGAAAGGGAATAGCTACTCCATCACTATCGTGCGTGCCCAACCAGAGTTATCAAATACAGCGCATACAAAATATATAGGCAAGTATTTTAGCCAATAAAGAAATGGCTCCTTGCCAACAACCGCCAATCAAATATCCAAAAACCCCATTGAACGGCCTATCAAGAGTCGCGCCAAGCGTGTATGCTCGTGACTGTTGAACAATGACTAGTCAGTTTGCTAAGTCATTTAATGGCCATGCCTATCAATGATTTTGGTTGCACCGAACGAATTTCTTTTAAGCCAACAATGGTCATTTGAGTAAATAAGCCAGTGAATTACGACAATTAGCACTCTAGCCGTGCGAAATTTCCATTAAAAATATTAAAAATATGAAGCCAGGTTATCAAGCGGAAACCAGGCATATGCGGCGTATATTGCGTAACTTCCTGAGCTTATGCAGTTGGTAGTGCATACAGGGCGTGCAACATAAAATGCCGATCCAGCTTAGCGAAAATCCAACACATATGCACTGAAAAAGTATTGAACGCCGTTCGTAAAGTGATCCACAACGCTACATGATATTTCCGATCGCTGTCACACTTTTCCCTCTGAGCGCCTTTAGAATTTACTGTTCAGTTCATCGAATTATTGTTAAATTATTCTCAGGAGCGCATTTTATTTTAAAAGAATGGTAAAATTCCTACCTTCGTTGATCATGTTGACATTTAGCTTTACTATCCATTTTACGAGCCATGTGCTTTGACTGGTAATATATGATCTGATTCAATGCTACGCAGCGATCTCCTCTACACACCAATATACGCCTTAGAATTAACGCACAAGCAAAATAACCAGTCAACTATATAAAGTGCTAATATTGCTCTGTGTTCGATGGTCACTGTGTGTGAGGAATTTAATTCAAGCATGTTCATGATGTGAGCAGTTAACATTTGATATGAAAAATAGGAAAAATAGAACAAATCCTGCGGTGAAATTCCACATGCTTAATTTTCTGTGTGTGTTTGAAAAGTCTGTGATTTGCTAATCCCAGAAGAGGATGAATTTTGAATAGCCAAGATACTTGGAGGCAAGCTCGTTGACTGTGAATGCTTGTTGAACGAGAGGCTGACGCCATAATTCACTACTTTTATACAGTTTCTTTTATACTAATAGACGTTGATTTCTAGTTGTAGGTATACTTTATTAGAACTTATAAAGCGCGAAAAAGCATTTAATCTGTAGCACTTTTCTCTTACCAGCATTTTGAAACACGCTGCTACGCATGCATTACTTCTCTCTTTACTAACGATTAAGTTTTGATAAGGGATATGATTTCGACATTTCTAGAAAAGTACCCCATTTGCTAACATTTGTAAGGATATATAAAATAATGTTCATACGCAATAAAATGTAGATTTGCAATAACTTGTGAAAATTTAAAACATGTGAAATGTAGACTATCCATACTACCCTGCTACCTATTGCATATTATCCTTGATGCATATTAATGTGAGAGCTTTCCTTTTCTTGAGCCGGAAAGTTTAAGGTTATATTGATTTCACGAGTGATCAAAATTTGCATTCGTGCTGCAAGTAAAATATGAAAATTAATTCTGCTGACGAAACTCTAATTTCACAATGATACAAAATGGAGAACCAGCCATAGCCTAATAGTACATAATTTAAATATGTACTTTATCATATAGAACGAAATTTATTCAAGCCATGGTAGTTTTAATTTTATAAAGGGTAAAATTGCTTTGAATCCAACCCCTAAACCAAGGTACACACTTTTAGTAAGAATTTGCCACGCACATTAGGAAGTACGTCACAGTAGCCTTGGTCAGCTAAATACATACATTTTAAAACAATTTTTTTCATCATTTCAAATAATTACACAGTAAATCGTTTTACGAGATTACTTACATTTCCAATCATTTTATATGTAATTGTGAAGACGTTGCAACCTTTCACGGATACTACCTGATTGTATGTAACTTCATATAGCATCGTAACCAGTTGACTCTTGGTGATCAGGTTTGTTGCAGGAATGTCATATAGCCATTTTTTGATATGCCCCATCTGGTAAAGTCAATAATTATACAACATATTTATCCTTAACGATTTGAAATCTTTGAGAAAAAAATGTACTAGACTTTTTTCATAACCTGTCTACAAATATCCGCAGACGTTGCATATAGTATATACGCAGTCGTCATATATACCCCAATATACAATTTTGAAAATGGATCCCCACTTGTAAAAATATCATTCAATCGTGTTGAATAGTATACCACAGATTGGATTGTATAGCTCAATATCACCAACCCATATATTTTGTTAAAAAGAAACGAGAGTTTTCGCAAGTGTTGAAATTCTTGGTGAATAAAACTCCATTCCTTTGTGCAAAAGTAGTAATGAGAACTGCTAATCAATCGATTTTTAAAGTTTCTGGAACAAGCATGAAATGATAAAACTCCCAAAATAAACATAAACTCTCCACTAAATTCACGTAGGTTGACTGAGTATCTTATGACCGTAGATGAAGCCACAATAACTGTAGAACTTGAATAATATGTTGCATTATCGTAATTTGGGGGCTCCATATAAAATAACTTTAAGCCTTCGATTAATGTTTCATTGTACCACTTTTCGGAAGACCAGGCACTTTCCAATCCAAAGCCAGCAAGTAGTACAACGAACAAGCTAAGGGTCAAACATATGAAAGCTATCCCCATTGACAGGACAAAAAGCTTTTTGCATCTGAAATACAAAATTTGGTGTTGAAAACAGCAAACTTCATGTTTTAATAGACGTGATTTCAATTATTATTTTTAACTTTTTGTCATTACTTTTACTTTCCTCATTTTCATTATAAATATCCCAGCTTGAAACCGATCATTATGCATAATCAAGTAAGTTTGAGAAACAATTGTAAAAACTTCCTCTCATTTTCACAGATCCACCAATACACGAGATGCATTAAAAATACATAGGCTACACTTCAAGAGTAAGAAAGTACAGTCGGTGGCTTAAAGCCGAGTTTCAATTCTGGCTCTCCAAATCTTTAAATCTCCTATACAAAGATTGAGCGCCGTTAGTAAGCAGCCATGTGACAGTTGAGAGTCCACACCAAAACTGCAAACAATTACTCAATTTAAAAATGTTATTTATTTCTGAAGATTCTGAATGATCTTCATTGGTGTTAGAGAAAGGCTAAAAATTTGCTTACCTGTTGAAATTTTTGTTGAGTTGAGGAATGAGTTTTCCGTTGGAAGTGTACTCGCACTCGAAATGGAGAATATCCGGTTGTAGTTAACCCAAACTTTAGAAGCCAAATGAAGCATTTGAGTATAATAAGTTTATACACACTCGCCAAAGTTTCCGAAATCGAAATGTGGTAGTAATGGGTTTTCAAAAGATGAGTCATTTTTTGCCATCCTTCATATCACTAATCCAATGATTAAAGCATTAGTTTAAACGTGCATAGAAAAAACATGGAAAAGCAACAGAAAAGTCGCTGCGCTCTTAAATTTGTGATATAAGTCCATTACTTGTATCTTGTATTTCGAAGAAAGGGAATACATTTAGATAGAAGCTTTTCAGGATACATTCTGGATGCATTACAGTAGTAACAACTAGGTTGCTACATTACGCTTATCAGATATTGACATAAGTAGACGAGCAGGGCATTGTTGATAACAATCATCCAGACGTGTCAGTAAAAACTTTACCGCCGAATCGATCGTAGAAGTGCTCTTTTCAAGGAAATGAAAAATGCAATTTGACTACCTTGTTACTTGGACTTGTTCCTCTCAAACTAATAATACATTTACTGACACGCTGGATGATTGTTATCAACAATGCCGCTGTGTCTACTTATGTAATATCTGATAAGCGTAATATAACACCTAGTTGTATGTATAATGCATCCGAATGTATCCTGAAAAGCCTTCTATCTAAATGTATTCGCTTCTTTCGAAACACAAAGTAATGGACTTATATCATAATTTAAGAGCGCGCGTTTTTTCTGTTGCTTTTCCATGCTTTCTATGCACGTTTAAATTAATGCTTTAATCATTGGATTAGTGATATGAAGGATGGCAAAATGACTCATCTTTTGAAAAACTCATTACTACCATTTCGATCGGAAATTTGGGAAGTTTGTGTATAAACTTTTATACTCAAATGTTCATTTGGTTTCTAAAGTTTGGGTACTACACCGGATATTCACCATTTCGGTGGAATACACTTCCACGGAAAAACTCATTCTCACTCAACAAAAAATTTCAACAGGTAAGCAATTTTTAGCCTTCTCTTAAACCAATGAAGATCATTCAGAATCATCAGAAATAAACATTTTTAAGTTGAGTAATTGTTTGCAGTTTTGGTGTGGACTCTCAACTGTCACATGGCTGTACTACGGGCTCAATCTTTTTGTATGGAGATTTAAAGATTTGGAGAGCCAGAATGAAATCGGCTTTAAAGCCACCGTGTACTTCCTTACTCTTGAAGTGTAGCCTATGTATTTTAATGCTCTCTGTATTGTGGATGCTATGGACAAAGGAGAAGAAGTTTTTACAATTGTTTCAACTTCTTGATTTGCATAATGATCGGTTTCAAGTAGGATATTATAATGAAAATGATGAAGTAAGTACTGACAAAAAGTTAAAAATAATAATCGATATCAGGTCTAGAAAACATGAAGTTTGTGTCAACACCAATTTTGTATTCAGATGCAAAAAGCTTTTGTCCTGTCAATGGGGATAGCTTTCATATGTTTGACCCTTAGCTTGTTCGTTGTACTAACTTGCTGGCTTTGGATTGGAAAGTGCTTGTCTTCCGAAAGTGGTACAATGAAACATTAATCGAAGGCTTTGAAGTTATTTTATATGGAGCCCCAAATTACGATAATGCAACATATCATCCAAGTTCTACCAGTTATTTGTGGCTTCATCTACGGTCATAAGAATCTCAGTCAACCTACGTGAATTTAGTGGAGAGTTTATGTTTATTTTGGGAGTTTTATCATTTCATGCGTGTTGCAGAAACTTTAAAAATCGATTGATAAGCAGTTCTCATTACTACTTTTGCACAAAGGAATGGAGTTTTATTCAACCAAGAATTTCAACACTTAAGAAAACTCTCGTTTCTTTTTAACAAAATATATGGGTTAGTGATATTGAGCTATACGTCCAATTGTGGTATACTATTCAACACGATTGAATGATATTTTTACAAGTGGAGATCCATTTTCAAAGTTGTATATTGGAGTATATATGACGACTGCGTATATACTATATGCAACGTCTGCGGATGTTTTGTAAGACAGGTTATGAAAAAAGTCTAGTACATTTTTCTTCGCAAAATTTCAAATCGTTACGGATAAATATGTTGTATAATTATTTGACTTTACCAGATGGGGCATATCAAAAAATGGCTGTATGACATTCCTGCAACAAACCTGATCACGAAGAGTCAACTGGTTACTATGCTATATTGAAGTTACATACAATCAGGTAGTATCCGTGAAAGGTTGCAACGTCTTCACAATTACATATAAAATGATTGGAAATGTAAGTAATCACGTAAACCGATTTACTGTGTAATTATTTGAATTTATGGAAAAAATTGTTTTTAAAATGTATGCATTTAGCTGACCAAGGCCACTGTGACGTATTTCCTAATGTGCGTGGCAAATTCGTACTAAAAGTGTGTACCTTGGTTTATGGGTTGGGTTCGAAGCAATTTTACCCTTTATAAAATTAAAACTTACAATGGCTTGAATAAATGTTCGTTCTACACGATAAACTACATATTTTAAATTAAGTACCATTAGGCTATGGCTGGTCTTCCATTTTGTATCATTGTGGAATTAGATGTTTAGTCAGTAGAATTACTTTTCATATTTTACTTGCTGCAGCGAATGCAAATTTTGATCACCAATGAAATCAATATAACCCTAAACTTTTCGGCTCAAGAAAAGGAAAGCTTCTCACATTAATATGCATCAGGTTAATGCATAATAGATAGCAAGTAGTATGGATAGTATACATTTTACATAAAAAGTTATTGTGCAAATATACATTTTATTGCGTATGAAACAGTATTTTTATACATCCCTACAAATGTTAGCAAAATGGGGTACTTTTCTAGAAATGTCGAAATCATATCCCTTATCAAAACTTAATCGTTAGTAAGAGAGAAGTAATGCATGCGTAGCAGCGTGTTTCAAAATGCTGGTATGAGAAAAGTGCTACAGATTTAATGCTTTTTCTTGGCACTTATAAGTTCTAATAAGTATAACTTGTAACTGAAATCAACGTCTATTAGTATAAAAGAAACTGTATAAAAGTAGTGAATTATGGCGTCACCTCTCGTTCAACAAGCATTCACAGTGAACGAGCTGCCTCCAAATATCTTGGCTATTCAAAATTCATTCTCTTCTGGGATTACAAATCACAGACCTTTCAAACACAAAAAATTAAGCATGTGGCACTTCACCGCAGGATTTGTTCTATTTTTCCTATTTTTCATATCAATGTTAACTGCTCACATCATGACATGCTTCAAATAAATTCCTCACACACAGTGACCATCGAACACAGAGCAAATATTAGCACTTTATATAGTTGACTGGTTATTTGCTTGTGCGTTAATTTTAAGTGTATATTGGTGTGTAGAGGAGATCGCTGCGTACATGAATCAGATCATATATTACCAGTCAAAGCACATGGCTCGTAAAATGGATAGTAAGCTAAATGTCAACATGATCAACGAAGGTATGAATTTTACCATTCCTTAAAATAAAATCCACCAGAGAATAATTTTAAAATAATTCAATGAACTGAACAGAAATTCTTAAGGCGCTAAAGAGGGAAAAGTGTGACACGATCGGGCTACTCATCATGTACGTTGTGGAATCACTTTCGACCGTTCCAATACTTTCAGTGATAGTGTTGATTTTCGCTAAACTGGATCCATTTTATGTTGCAGCCCTGTATGCATTCCCAACTGCATACTCAGGAGTTACCCAATATGCATGGTTTCCGCTGATAACCTGCTTCATATTTTTAATATTTTTAATGGAAATTTGTCGCACGGCTAGAGTGCTAATTGTCGTAATTATGGCATTTACTCAAATGACCATTTGTTGCTTAAAAGAAATTCGTTCGGTGCAACCAAAATCATTGATAGGATCCATTAAGACTTACAAACTACTAGTCATTGTTCACAGTCACCATACACCTTGCGCGACTCTGATAGCCGTTACAATGGGTTTTGGATATTTGATTGCGGTTGTTGCAGGAGCCATTTCTTTAATTGGCTTAAAAATACTTCCTATAATTTTGTATCCCCTGTATTTGATAACCTGGTTGGCAGCCACGATAGTGATGGGAGTAGCTATTCCCTTCAGTGCTGCAAGCTACGAATTGAGCAAAAATTTAATTCGGGAATGGAAGTTTCAATTGACTGGCTATTGGGGACGAAACAAGAAATATTATCAGGCAACTGTGAATTCCTTTCGGGAAATTGGGTTCTTATGTGGAACAGTGGGTAAACTAAGAAAAGAAAGCAAAACTGTTTATCTCTCATCGTTACTTTATGACACCAGTACTGTTCTTTTACTGTTTCATTCAGCATAGCATATGTTAATAAGTGAAAGTTAATTAAACATTTGATTTGTATAAATTTAAGTGCTACGCATTAAAAATACGAAACTTTACAGTTATAAGATAAGAGTAACTAATCTTAAGTCTTCATTTTGAGTCTGACAATGCTCCAAGGTATGTTTTCCAACTTTTCCATGACCTTTTCTTGATTGGTAGCCACACATACGCATTTTCATCGTATATTTTAACGTCAAAGGTGTCGTCCTATCGACTCGGCATCGTGTCATGAAGAATTTTTTGGTTTTTTTTTGGTTTGATCGAATTTCACATTTTTTCCAGACATAAAGAAAAGGCTTGAATAATACATTACAAGCGTCATGTTTTTTGGATTTTTTCATGGTTTTAATGTATAATGTATCAAATCAAGCAGGGACTAGGAAATTTTGAAATATGACATTCATGCCATGTAAAATAATTCAAAAACATAGAAGCAACATAAAATCAAAGTGAAATCGTAGTTGGAAATGCGTTATACTATGAATTTGTAATGCATTATACCATGATAGAGAATATACAGATGTACGTCTTATTACAGGCCCACTACACGCTTTTACAAGTTTTTCAAGCATTAATTATTAATTTTTTAAAATTTTACAAAGTATATGGTCAATACTGAGTTGTACTTGCGTTACTGGATTATCTTATATACAATGGTCGCATTATGTTAGGTACAAGACCAACCCAGACGAAACGCGACCCCTTCCACCTTTTGAACCAGTTGTAGTGTTTCCAGAAAAACTTCATCAAGCCAGGAGTGTTAAAGGTGGGGTTCATTATAAACTATACTAAAACATGGCATCACCTCTAGTTCAACAAGCATTCACTGTAAATGAACTTGCCTCAAAATATCTCGGCTATCCCAAATTCATTCTCTTCTGGGATTCCCGATCACAAACCTTTAAAACACACAAGAAGTTCAGCATGTGGTACTTTACCACAGGATTTGTTCTATTTTTCCTATTTTTCATATCAATGTTAACCGCTTACATCATGAACAAGATTCAAAAATCATCCAGCAAAATTACAATAGAACATCGGGCTATATTGACACTATATATTTTCGATTGGTCGTTTGCATGTGCTTTAATACTAAGCATATATTGGTGCGTTGAGGATATCGCTGCGTATATAAATCTTCTTCTAGCATATCAATCAAGATCATTTGATCGTGGGGTCGACAGTCGAGTCAATTTGAAGAAGAGAAATGAAGGTAATATATGATTTCCCTTCAACTACTTAATACTTTTCTTATTATTCCTGTTCTAGTTTTAATGTGAGATTTACTTGATTGACAGAATTCTTAAAAGCAGTGAAAGGAGAAAAGTGTGAAACAATTGGTCTTCTCGTTTTATACGTAGCGGAGTCAATGGCAGTCACTCCCATCCTATCAGCAATTATATTGTATTTTGCGAAATTGGATCCATTTTACATAGCCTTTTTGTACAGCTTTCCAAGTGCCTTTTCATCATTAGCCGAAACTGCCTGGTTTCCGCTAATAACTTGTTTTATATTCCTCATATTTGTGATGGAAATTTGTCGCACGGCTCGAATGCTAATTGTCGCAATTATTGCGGTAACGCAGATGACAATCTGTTGCTTAAAAGATATTCATGCCACATTATCAAGGTCAGTATTAAAATCCATTCACATTTATCAGCTACTAGCCGTAGCTCATGCTCACCACACTGCGTGCGCAAGCATGACAGCAGTCGCAATGGGATTGGGATATTTGATTGCGGTTGTTGCAGGAGCAATTAGTTTGATAGGTTTAAAAATACTTCCTATAATACTGTATCCATTATACCTGATAACCTGGGTTGTAGCTTCAATTACGATGCTTTTGGGTATACCGTTTGCTGCAATGAGCTACGAATTGAGCAAAACTTTAATTCGGGAATGGAAATATAAGTTGTCTGGATATTGGGGACCAAATAAGAAGTATTATCAGGCAAAAGTAAATTCGTTTAGGGAAATTGGATTCATGTGTGGTTGGGTGGGTAAGCTAAAGAAAGAAAGTAAAACTATTTATTTATCGTCATTACTTTGTGATACCAGTACAGTTCTTTTACTGTTTAATTCGGCATGAGCTAATCAGAAATAAACTACAATCTCATTATTACTCTTGACAAGTTTTTACACGAGATGTAAAGTGCTTTTTTATCATATATAATGTAACAGATCTATACATATAATATGTATATGCATAAAGAGTTACACAGAGAAGCATGCAGTATCTGATATCTGATTCCTCCATGTGTACATCTGTGTTGGTTTGCTTTCACCCGGTAAGCGGAGCATCAGGTGAATTGAAGTGATGATATAGCTTACAGAGTGAAGACAACGTACTACAAACGTTGTTGGTGACGAAAAATATGAGTAATCAGTGAAAAAATCACTATCAGATCGCTATTGTTGGCATAAAAGCTAAGATTCTCAAGGATACATGAACTAGTTCATATTCTACTTCACATATTGTAGTACACGCCTATATACTATTGTGTGAGCCAACCAAAAAAAACTTTCGGGAATATCTGGTTTTACAAATCATAAAAAATTATTTTGATTCTACACACCACTCTAATTGTCTGTACAACCTTTTGCATAACAAAAAATGGCACAACCCAGAGATAACTATCTTCGCAATAAGCAGCAGAGAGGAGATCACATTCGTGAATCTCGTGAAGTAAGCCTATACCAATGGAATGTATATGTGTTTTAATTGGAATTTAATGTAAAAAATATGTTTTACATATTATTTGTTTCATTTAAAGCGAAATGAGACTTCTGGACATGATACATCTTTAAGCAAATCACTAAGCTATTTATTACGACATGGAGCTCCCAAAGAAAAAAAAGTGACTGTTCATCCAGGTGGCTATTTAGAGGTGGATGAAATTCTTCGCCTTCCTAAATTCTCTCGTTGGTCAGTGGAGAATATTAAGAAGGTTGTGGAGGACAATGACAAACAAAGGTTTACACTTCGAACTGATGCAGAAAGCGGAAAGCTTTTCATATGCGCCAACCAAGGGCATTCGTTCGAAGTAAGAATTGCCTCAAACGCTGGTTAAAGTTTTGCTTATTTCTGTACCATTCGACTAATTCGTTTTATGGAATATTTAAAAGGTTGGTGATCTGGAGCTTTTGCCTATTACAAATGCGGAAAATTATCCAGTCGTAATACATGGAACCTACCTAAAATCCTGGAATTCCATTCAGCAGTCAGGACTCCGAAAAATGAATAGAATTCACATACACTTTGCACCTGGTGTGCCAGGTGAGAAGGAAGTTATTAGTGGAATGAGAAAATCCGCCGAAATCTACATTTATGTGGATATTGCCAAAGCTTTGAATGGTACACGCGTTACTTTTGTCCTTCAAGTTTAATAATATGTGATTTTGATTGTAATAAAACCAATCTCTTGAATTTCAGATGGATTAAAATTTTACCAATCCAAGAATAATGTCATACTCTGTCCTGGGAATGAAGAGGGCATACTAGAAACCAAGTATTTTTTAAAAGTTGTGAACGTTAAAACTAATGAAGTGCTACTAAGTTAAAAGGTAAAAACTTTGAAAATGCATTGAGCTACTATGTTGAAGGCAAAGTGATATTAAGTTTGCGTAGGTAGAAAACTCGCACTCGAGAAGTCGAGATTATGTAGGATTAAAATTAAGATGCGGTAGCCCTTCTGTTACCATAAACCTTTTATACTGCAACCAAAACAAGTCTGTGATTTTAAGCCAAATGAAAACAGAAATGTTCAGAACGATAAATCGTATTTTTGAATAAATTTTATGTCATAAATTATAGCTATACATTGGTGCTGTGCCTTTCATTCGAATGATTATTTATGAAACGAATAATGATGGCAACTTTGACATATGTTCTGCGTGTATACTGTTAAACGTCAATTGTAACTTCAAATTTTGTTGGTTATATAACTATAACCAAGCTATCTGGGGATGTGCTGTCAAAGAAATCTGCTAAACATATATAACAAACTGAATCTGATTGACTATTTCAATTTCTATGTACCTATAAAACCAGTTTCCTCCATTAAAAGGCAAGCGCTATTGTTCTAATTGTGAAGTTAGACAATAACTCACTCCCTAACAGATTTAAAATAAAATTAGAAGGAAGCTGTTCCATATAAGTAGGGAGTAGTAGCGCAACTATATAGCATCATGTAAATTTTCCATATTATCTTAAAGTGTTTTCTGCTTGAATCGAGCCAAGTCCTTGCGGTTTGTGATGTTAATATTCGTACATAACATGTCTGCAAGCTAGTCTGTCACTATTATTATGATGATCTGCACCTTTTAATTAATTTCAAACATAGATACAGAAATATGTTAGTGGCAGTTTCGGGTATATATGAACATCAAGAGTCAGGATTATGATTGAAATGGCAATACATCAAAATATTGTAACAAAAGATTTATAATACGTGCTAATTTCGGGGCATTTGAATTGGTTTTTGAACAGACTGAATTTCATGTGAATCAAAAATGAAACATGTTCAATATCCATTAAACTTGTTTTGTACCCGAACCCTATAAAACATGGGTTCATCAACAGTTTTTCGATTCGTGGTATTTTACCAACCAAAGGTAATTGAACTAATAGTAACTGACCATGGCTCGTTTAGCCTTCATTTTGTTTGTAGTAGGGAGCCTGGGTTCCCAAATTTCAGGTCAAAGCACTGGTCTAGGTACGGCGCTATATATGCATATATATCACTCAGAAATTTTATCTATCCTGATATTTTCTACGTTTCTTTGAACTCAATACCTGTTTAAATTCTCAAACTTTCAGATACTTGCGGTCTTACACAACCTGATGGGATCAATACCTTCACCTTGAGAACAGCATCGCCTTTGGGCAACATTCCTTTGATTCATATCCAATATGATGTTAACCGAAAACTGCCTATAACATCCACAGTGATGTATGACAATCTCAATTTGGTCCAGAATGTTGAGCGAGTTGACAATTTCCGTAATGTTGAATGCGGTCAATTGACAAATAAGCAGCAAAACTGTGCCAACACGATGAGGCTCTCCCTTCCACAGAAATCAAAGGTGAACTCTGAGTACAACTCGTGGGATCGTGGTCATTTGACGCCTGTGAATCCCATGAGATTCTCTGCTGAGGCAGTTAATGCTACATACTATTGCCCAAACATTGGTATGCTAAACTTTCACTTGATAACTATATCATTGGTTCATAAAACACGTGATAATAACGACATAATTATTAATCTTTAGCCCCACAAGAGCCATGGACTAACCGTTGCCCCTGGTATGCAGTTGAGGAAAGAACCTTGAGTCGCACCAAGTCATTCCCTAGCTACGTTATGACAGGCACCTGTGCTTCAGACAATGTTGTGGATGGAAACACCTACTACAATCTAACTGTTCCTGACTGTTTCTGGAAAATGGCATGCTATTTGGACCCAACGACCAAGGAGACTAATGTGGTTGCTTTCATTAGTGAAAATCATTTGATTCAGTCAACCGGCAAGGCCGCTAGCAGAGTAGAACGAACTGCATCGACAACAACCCCAAGAGCCCAGTTGGACGTTTTGAATTTAATGGGAGCCCGATCGAGTTATGTTGAAACTGCTTGGTTAGAAGCGGAAAGGATTTTGACTGAAGGCAGGGGCACAACTGGGCTTCCTTCCGCGGCTACCTGTGTTTCTACAAAGGATATTTCAGTTGCAACAGTAACCGACTGGACTGCCTTCATGAAGCTTCATAGACCACCATTTGATTGCTAATCAGCTTGTTTTGAATAAATTTTATTGAGATCAGGACCTCTATGATTTACTAGTAAAATCGAAATGAATGCATCAGCAAATTACATATAAGTAATATTAATAACAATTTGGGTATTAAAATCAGTTCACTAAACTTGGACTGGCTTTGCCTCCTCCACTTCTTCAGGCGGCTCATCCTCTGTTCTTACAATATTCCAACCATCCAGTCTCCGTATCTGTAGGAGTTTTTTGGAGACTTCCTTTTGCCATTCGGCAGCACTTCCTCCAGCGCTCGTAAATTTTTCTTCTAATGGATTACCTATCACAAAGAATAAGCACTACTACTAGTTTATTCTCTAATTTTTTATACAATATCAATCATACCAACTAGGATCAGTTCGTCCAACTCGGGGCATTCAGATAAGCGATGTACTTCACTCCAATCTTTAATCCAATTGTTGGCCAAGTACAAAACACGCAACTTCTTGCAGTTTGTCACACCTTTGGAAGGTTTCTCAATTAAATTGTATGATGCCCAAATTTCTTCAAGGGTATCTGCACAAACCTCCTACGTGTACATAACAGTCATCATATAACCTAACGCTTCATTTATCAATTGTAACCTGACAAATTTTTATGGGAGCTAAATCTGTTTTTCATGTGTCATATTCCTACCACACCAGCAAGACTCTTCAAGTAATTTCTGCTCACAGATAGGACTCTCAGACATTTTAGTGGGTTTAGATTTGCTAAGCGCTCTACCATGTTTGTAGATAAAGATAATTTCCTGTGAAATAAAAAACGTGACATTTTTAGACCCACAAAAAATGTATCATGTTTTAATGTTCGTACACACGCAAGTAGCATATTATTACGTTTATTCAATGTTTTACGCACATTGTATATTATGGTAATTTAGAAATGAACTTACTCGCATTTTGGAATAGATGCAGTTGAATTGTCTAGCTTTTCAATTGGAGGATTCCACCCATTAAGTTTCAACTCTGTCACTTCATCCAAAGGACACTCTCCTCTTTCTTCCCACATTCGGATTGCCTCCTTCAATGTTATACGTTTCGTACCACCTTGAGCCTTGGCAAATCATAATTAAAAGGTAATCATGCTTTGAAAGTTCACATTTTTCATTTTTTGCTGCTGCACCATACCATAACAAATTGAAATTCATGTGTGTGTTGAGAAACAAAGTAGGCAGCAGGTGAAAATGAAGAATGTATAATGACTCTGACCTCTGACGTACAGTTTTTTACAAACCTAATATTTGTGAATTTGAAACGCTCTGGGAAAACAAATTCATTTTTTTAACTTCATGCAAGGTGAATGACTTTTTAAGTGTATTAGTTCAGCATATGCTTAGCATAGCTTAGCATATGTGTGCATTATGCCAGTCCACCAAAGCATTGATCAAACGAACTGAAAGAAATGTGTTTCATGTGAAGAAGATTCACTTCCATAAGTAGTAAAAGATGGAATTTTATATGCCATGTACTGCAACAGCGATTATTTGGTTGTTGAAAATATGTAGGTACTGTTTACTATATCCACATGAATTGATTCGAAGTTTATAGAAAAATTACACAAACTGGAGAGCAAAGAGATATTTTAACCCAGAAAGTCTTCTGCCTTTATCATCCGCAATTAATACTGGAATATGTTGAGACCCGATGTTGTTTCATATATCATTAGCATCCGCCAAGTCATCCTCACTAAAAAGATAGGAAAGGAAAGATATTCGTGCATATCAACTTTTTAAACTAAATGCATTTTTATTTTTAGCACATTTTTGATTTGGCACATGAATGATCACAGGAAGAGTGTTGAAAGTTTTATAATTAACGCATGCATTCTGCATTATGCAGATACAACAGCAGTCATATTCTTGACATCAACAGCCATATCAGCAGTCATGTTTTTGACATCCGGCCGATGATCTACAGACATATCTCGTACATACCTGGCTACATATGGCATATTATGGGATCCATTGCTTAAATACGAGTCAAGGTAAGGTAAATTAAGGAGCTCTTGTCGGAAATCCGAAAGAAAGTACGTCCACGCTTGTTTTACCAAGCCACTGTCATTTGAGTCGCCGGTGAGTAAAATTGGCGTCTGACGTCTCGTGTAGAGTTTAGGGTACTCCTCCAAAATGTCGAGACTTGCCAGCATCGTCTCATCAATTTCATATAGCTCGCCGTGGACATTCTAAAGTTATATAAATGTCGACCCTTCCTTAAGATTTATGAGATGACAATAAAGATTTCAATTTTTATTGTTGGCCCTTACCTTTCCAGTCCCCTCTTTATCTACTAGGAATGGAATGTTGTACCTAGATGCAATCACCAAAGGATATTTCTGTTGCATTACACCAGTCCCAATAAATTTTGCTGATCCATTAGTTGTGTCCGTCAGCCAGTGATGATTGGGTTCTCCCCTTTTCAATGTTCCGTACACAAACGCGTACAGGATGGAGTTAGCTTTGTTAGCCATTGTTAAAGTATTATTTACTTTTTCGTTTAAAAAGGCAGTTTATTTTCACCCTCGGAGTATCAGCTTAGAAGTGTTCGGTCAAATATATTATCTGCTTTGCAGAACTCCACATTCGCTCCAGCAATGCATTTTATTACTCGCATCATGACATCATACTACCATACACGATGCTACACGGTGACCAGATGACAAAATGTTTGAACGTGTAGGCATAGGAGTCATATGAATTTGGAGTGTTGGTCTGAGCGTTTCAAATAAATGACTAAACTACATCTATTTTACATTTAGGCATCAGATGAGATATTTCATGGAAAATTTCATATAATGCGTTGTATGTGGTAGAATAATCAGAGAAAAGTTCTTAAAATAATTTCATCCATAATTTTTACCCAAATTCTCTAATTTGTGTTTCAAGCGACGACGCGACAAGAGACCTTGAAATTATTTCAGCTATGGTATAAATTTTTTGGATACAAGGTAACTTTAGGCCAACCGACCCATGTGAACGAGGGGTCATCTCACCGTACATGAAAGGTGCCAACTAAAACCCAACGCAGTTTTGAAACCATTTTATATTAGTTCTAAAATACATAGGCCTGAATAGGCTTTCCGGATTACATATCATTGCTAGACTGATGTTATCCTTCCACAGATCACTGGACCTTGGTAATAAAATTATTACCAAGTGCGAGCTTTTGTTATTTGTTAGTATTATTTCATATATACGTAGCTAGTTGAAAGTACCTAACACGCCTAAAAGTGATGCTCATTCACCTTCAATAACCTTCATGGTCAAAAAGCAAAAAGTAAGGGGAGACAGAATGAAAGCGATGTTGGAGTCAGATTGTTTAATGTGATAAAAATATCGAGGTAATTTAAGCTAAAATATAAAAATTAGCTGTAGGACGATGAGACGTTGAGCTAACATTCTTTGAGCTGTTGATGAACATTTTGCTGCAGTAAACAGAATTCTTTCGTGCAAGCACTTTTATTTTATCGTAGATAAAGAGCTGACCAGCAGCATAGACTTTGGTTTGATGCATCCAAACTCACAGCAGTAACTAGCCCACGTGAATGGCGACATTATAATGCTACAGGTTAACAGAGTGAGCGAGATAGTGTGTTGTTTCGTATACCTAAATTCAAACATACAATGAACTGTAGCATTCAAGGTTAGTTAAAAGATCTCACTTCTTTGTCCATTTCTTATCGAGGAGGGGAAAGGATCCAGTTCTTGTAAGGATATACCCACATTTTTATGAGACATTTTCCCTTGTTTATATAATAAAAAGGCTTATATGGAACAACCATGTCCCTTTGTATAGAAGTGTATATATATTTTATAATATTGTATCGACAACCAAGCTGTCTGAGTACATAATCTGAGGTACGTCTGTTGATGCGGCTGTTTTCATGAGTTTTAACAGGATGAAAAATATAGCTTCACTACTCACTCAGTGCTGATGTTTTGATAATTTGATAAACATGAATTTTGTACAAGCATCATCAACAATTTCATTTGACCATGCACAAAATAGATTAACAAAAGTTGTTGCATCAGGGATTTTTATTCTGTCCATTTGTTTTAGATCATACATTCAAACAGCATTTTTTAAGTAATAAGCTGGTAAACTGCAGATGTGAATAAAAGAATAAAATGACCATCATAAGATATTATGCTTGTAGAAAATGCAAACTAGTGCAAACGTGAATAAAAGAATAAACTGGCCATCATAAGATATTATGCTTGTAGAAAAAGCAAACTAATGCAAGCGTGAATAAAATGACCATCATAAGATATTATGCTAGTAGAAAAAGCTAACTAGCGCAGATGTGAATAAAAGAATAAAATGACCATCATAAGATATATGCTAGAACAAAAAGCTACCTACTACCATCCAAGTAGCAATTAATTCTCAATCCTATTGATATCGACTCTTGGATGAGTTTCTTAATTGTGTGTACAAACTTTGTATGTTGCATTTAGCTCTCGTATGTTATCGACAGCATTTCTTTTATGTGGAGTTATTTTACGAAACTCTATAGGTTGCACAAGCAAAGTCAATCCCACATGCAGTAGAACTTGACTTTTTAGGTAGAAATTATTTGATTTTCAAGCCCTATGTGGCTAACTACAGAAGGTAGTGCCTAGAAGGGTTTTGTGTTTGCATACTTAATGATCCATAATGCTATTAAATGTGTTAAGGATTAAAACACGAAAGCAATGTGGATATGTATACTAATTAAATACCAGGAGGGACACAGGAATAGAAGGAGATAAAGATTTCTGAATAATAAATGAAGCTATGAAACCAAAAATGATACGGGAAGGCGAACTGTAAAAACTGTCCAAAAGTTATAGCATAAGTGCGTGACAAGTGACTAGGCTAGTGTAAAACAGGAGTACAGAAAACTCTGAAGCTGACTTGTTAATACAACCATTCGTTTCGTCGTTTTCCTTCATTAGTCATGAAGTTAGCTTTCAAAGAAAGACTCTAACCCAACCGCATCCAAATTTTTTTGGGATGAAATGAGGACACAGCTGCCTACTTTGCCTTTTGATGCTTTGCTCCCCACTGGACATTTTATTACCTATCGTACCACCATCAGAGGTGTTTGGTGTAAAACTGTAAATATTCATCCATGTATATATGTTGAGCGAAGAGCAAGAGTTTACAAATATATGTATAATAAAATTATTTTGTTCGCTGGTTAATGTATCTTAGGTTGAACCAAAATGTGCTGGATCTATTTCAGTCTAATAGTCAACTTCAGTCAGCAAAGCTAGTGACGGCCGTCTCCAGTCCCATCTCCAAGGATGAATAGCTGTCTGACTCCACTTCTTGTTTTCACATTTTGAATTTTGTAAAGTAAAAGTTGTGTGTAGAGTGTAAGTATATAAAGTGAAGTAGGTAGATAATATTCAGTTTGGAAGAGAATGTGGTGGATGACTGTGCGTGTTTCCTAGCAAGAGGCAATATCTCCGTTCACGTTGTTCCCGTTAACTATAACTCACCTTTCAATCCAGTTCCAGTAGTAAGCAAGTAGTTTCAGTTGTTTAGTTGTTCATCCTGTCCATTCTACTATTACCGATCATCCCCAATCAATCATCGCCGTTGAGGGTAAGTATCATTGAATTCTTTATTCTGCTTTAACACAAAAGAGTTTAAAATAAGAAAATCAAGGCACATATATTTTGTATGAGATCAATAAGTTTGAAGACGGTTACTTTCGTCTGTTTTTCCAATTATGCTACAGTGTGAACAAAATCAGACCCCACTGATCGTTCAGCACAAAGACTGAGTTTACACTACCAATAGCTTTAAATTTTTCATTAAATAAGTATACGAGTGTAACTACAGTAAAATTCTGGTAAACTGTACGTACATTACGGTATATAATTTTGGATTTCAATGCACATAATATTGAACACAGATTAAAACCTGGGAGAACGAATTCCCTATTAAGCAAACACGAAATATTGAAATCTCTTCATATTATTTAGACACATGAAAATATACAGAAAGGCATCAATTCAACTTTCATTTAAACTTTTAGAGCTCTGATCATGAAAAATCCAGGATGATTTCTGGTTAACAGAAAGGCAAATGCAAGCTTTAGTGGCGACTTGTGGTAGTAAACTCAAATGCATAATCATAGACATAGTCTCCGTCTCAACTCTCTAGTTATCTTTGCAAGGTTGTTGTTGTTGATGTCCTCTATTCGCATCTCTCATATTGAAGCACAGGTAAAGTCAATCGAATTGAGTGCACATCCCTCATAAGAATGCACTAAAAGAAACTGTGACCGTAATACATTGGCAAAGACTTCTCATGAACTTTAACTACAGCTTTTAAAATGCATACAAAAAGTCGATAAGATACGTGAAAAAATGTAAATGGTCACGGTTTTTGATGAGGATGTGATGTCTTGCTATTCCAGTAAGCGTGAGATAAGTTGCTTTTGAATTTCTTCACGAATTCGTTATTAGTAAATGTACATATACATATACATGGATATTTTCTGAACAGGGGGAGTTTTATGACTGGCTTCTGTTGTCATAAATTTAACCTTTTTCCCAAAGATTTTTTGTTCATGATCCCAACCAAGCTATCAGCCTTTGATCCCATTGTCAATTTTATCGAATTGAGAACCCGATCTGAGCATGAGAATAGAGTGCCATGCTCATTTCTTCTTCTGTATGCATTTCATTTGGCTGATGTTGTGATTACGAAGGGTACAGCTCATCCATATGTATCTTTCCACCTTTGTTGTGATGTCATATAATATCGTGTGTCTCTTGTTTCCTGAAAGTGTGACTATGTAGGAAACCGCTAGCCATACAGAAAATACGAACGAGGACAATGTTTGAGGCTTTCATGAATATTTCTAGTTTTGGAATTACTTTCAACGGAAAATATTACACATTTGGTAACAATAATAATAGAAATACTGTTAATGGTTGGGTTAATTTTCCATGAAACCGGCAATCTTGTCCTAGTTCCTATTTTCTTTGCGGTTAGTGGTCTCCTTTGCAAAAATGTATGGACATTATAACCTATATCGTGAATATTGTCATGTTACTGGATGTCTCTTATTGAATGGGTTGTGCATAGAACACTTTCAGGAATTAAAAGAACTCGATATGACATCAAAAGCAGTTTCCTGAACGTGACTTTATAAATTTTGCTAGAAATTCAGCAATTACTTTCGGTTTGCCCGTGAAAGGTTTTTTTTACAGAATTTTAAGTTTTAGCTCTACATTTTCTTCATTTGCTACTTTGATGCGTTTCCTCACATTCACTTACGAGCTATGAAATACGTTGTGATAGGCTAGGGGCATTGTAAGAATTGAACAAAATAATTCAACATCATACAATTATTACTGTAGGAAGTATAGTTGGTCTCACCAGTGTTGTATTTTCGTGTGTATTTCACACATTTTCTACTTTACTTTTTCTATTTATGGACTTGAGATGAGGTTTTAAAAAATGCACAATGGTGCGACATATATATACCGTTACAGATTGTGCATGCCATACACAATAAATGAGTTGACTCTTATAATAGAAGCTAGCTTCGAGTAAGCTTTAGCTTTATTTCAAGCATTGCTTTATTATATACTCCATCCATGTTATGAAATTATACTAATAATAAAAATGAAATTATGCATGATAACTTGTTTCTAAATAAATGTCTGTACATACAAACACACGTTTATGATAGCATATTCAAGGTGTATTTTACATGAATGTGATTTCGTGAAACATGTCTAATCAAATACAAAAAGGTATGTAACGGTATATATATGCCACACCATTGTACATTTTATTCATCTCAGTTCATGAATAGAAATATGGTACATGAGATGAGTATATAAACGTAACGATCTGTGTCTATGATGGTAGTCAGAGTTTGTTCACTGCCAGTGATAGTTGAGTTGGCCATCGGCTCTCGCCAAAGCTGGTTGGAAAGTTGTTTCAAAAGAGTAAAGCAGACACTTTTTTCTGGGGGGAGGTAGGAATAAATGCGTTCAAGATGCTAAACTTGTTAATGTAAACTGTTTTTACATTACATGTCGTTTATTATTTGTTTTCAGGTTTAACAAGAGACTTGGAATTGGACATTCGGAATTCACATCTCCACGCTCATCTCTCATCCACACTGTGAGGGTCAGTTTTTGGGACGCTAGCGGGGCTGTAATGGTAAGTGACTGATACCTATCTATCCTATGCATAATAATAATAAAAGGCGAACCCTACAGCTATAGCATATTGGATACGCAGCATAAAGCATTAGAGGTACGTTCACACTAGAAAATTCAAATGCACTTGAAAAGGCGAATAGTTGTGGACGCCATTATGGAGCTCATACTGTATTCATAATATAAGCAAACATTAGTTTAGTAACAAAGGAGAAATTTTATACATAATCATACCAATGTAGGGTTTACGTTTAATCGATATACTATTTATTTAATAAGGAAATGTTCATAATAATTATTTTATGCATTATTCCCAACATCACAATTAACTCGTTGTGAATATGCAAGATAGGCGGTTCACAGCATACACAATAATACGTGACCAAATTCAAATTTTTGAAATTCACAGAAATTGTGTTCCTTAGTCAATCTCTATACATATCTGCTTTTTAGTTGTACTGTATATGCCGAATGTATATACATACAGATTTTAGGCAAAGGGATTTATGTGGAACATACAGTCAGTGCTCAGGGTACTAATTAGTACCCCCAAAATTTTAAAAATTCAATACTTGAAGCATACTTGAGGGTTAAAAATCAAATAGCCACGATGAAAAAATCGTAAATTTATTTAAAGTGTCATATTCGACTTCAAATATTTTTAAACTATAATACTTTATGTTTAAAAATTATTCTTAATTATTTTAATTTAAAAATATAATTTGTCCCCCTATGAGACTAATTAGTATCCGAACTAATTAGGAACTAATTAGTACCCAAGTAATAATTAGTACCCAAGTAACTAATTAGTACCCAAGTAACTAATTAGTACAGTAGTACCACCTGGGAGACTAATTAGTCACCTGGGAGACTATTAGTACACTGGAGACTAATTAGTACACCTGGGAGACTAATTAGTACACCTGGGGAGACTACTAATTAGTACCCTGGGAGACTACTTAGATAATTAGTACCCCGGAGACTAATTAGTACCCCTGGGGAGACTAATTAGTTACCCCTGGGAGACTAATTAGTACACCTGGGAGACTAATTATACACCTGGGAGACTAATTAGTACCCCTGGGAGACTAATTAGTACACCTGGGAGACTAATTAGTACACCTGGGAGACTAATTAGTACCCCTGGAGATAATTAGTACCCTGGGAGACTAATTAGTACCCCTGGGAGACTAATTGTTACGCAAGTGGACTATTAGTACCCAAGTGACTACTTAGGGAGACTAATTAGACTCACTTGAAAGGTGGCTATTATCTCTCGGGGTACAAATTAATACCTGAGCACTGACTGACTTAAATAGGTGGCTGTACATGTTCATTAACACAAATGCACAAAGATTTTTAGGCGGCTGTGTAAAGGTATCTACCAAGCAGTTTCTGCAATACAACAAAGAAATTTTGACATGGTCAGAGCTGGAAGACCGCGGTACATTTGGGTCTTGGTGACTTGCTATGGTATTGCCAGTGCTTGTCATTGGCTTTCCACTTGTCGTAAATTTATATGCACACAAATGCACAAGAGTTTTTGGTGGCTGTGTACATAAGCATAAAAACACGATTTAAGGCACCTCCGCACAGTACACAACGGTAATGATAATTTGTAGGCCAGAGTCAAACGATATTTATTACTTAGGCTTTACCTAATGTCGTACCACTAACTTATTCATGATGAAAGCTGTATATCGTAGGGAAAAAGGACGATGCTTCAAACATTTTCATTTGGTACATAGACGCATTTAATTACCTCATTTTTTTAATTTTTGATTCATGCACGGCTGTCATATACATGTATGTCAATACTAAAACATCTTAACTATACTAATCCTTTTTCGACATGATTTAAATCAATAGATGGATTCTCAACTTATGAAAACCCCATGGTTTTTCTGGAATGTTTTCGATCAGGAGTTACCCAACGATGACTCTTCCTGCCCTAACACAGACGACAGCGGAGACAGAACCTCAAACAAGCTGACAAATCCGAAGTAATAAGGGAAGCAGCGAAAAAGCGGAAGCAGAGCTTTGAACGAACTCGAAAAGATAATACTGATACAAACCCAAAAATACTTATTTTATACAACCTCGATCCGAAAACGAATCTGCAAGCAAAAAGAGCAAAAATCCAAAAGGCAAAAAGTCACGGGAGTTTCGGGAGAAAAAAATGCAAGAGGACAAACCTAAAGGACGATTTAATTAACCAGCTGACGGCGCAAAATAAAATCCTCACCCAAGACTACCTACAACAAGCTTAAAATAAAGGACGATACAATTCACAAAAGATAAAATCATCCTCACGCTTTACCATATTTGGTTCAAAATGGACTTGCACGCTGATTCAATGTAAGAAGCAATTCCCGGTATTTATTTAATTCTTAGTATGTCTTGCTTATTGCGTTTTGTTTGTCTCTAAGTGTTTAGACTATACAATTTAAACTGATGTTATGCCATTTCTTGCATTTATTATCTAATATCAAAGTTACTATTAAATAAAAAATGTGTTAACTCTTTTCAGTAATAAAAACATTAATGCGATCTAAGAATTTACCTTTATTGACAACTTATTGCATTGTTATAGAAGCTGATGGAGTTACATTTACGCTTATAAATTATTAAATTTAGATTTAAAGTTGTTAATTTTTGTATACCTCGGGAAACATACTTTTTTCAAAGTTCACATTAAAGGTTCACTTACGCTACAACAATGCATTCATTTTTACATGACTATAAGGACTACTTACTATGGTTTCGTAATACATACTGCAATTCATATTTTTTCAAAATATTATGAGAAACAATGTAAAAATGCATTATTTTCATATTATGTAGAATCATTTGCTTTTGGATCCAAATGTACTTACTAAATGCACCCACATTGTTAATGAATTTCAACAATTACCGCTTACGAGTTACGATACTTAATAACAAGCAAAACAAGTACACACGAGTAAAAACCAGTACAAACTCACAACCCCTCATACAGTATACAAACGTACACGCTCAGTTACTTCAGTAATTAACATTTGTCCGTCAGCTTGTACAAAGAACTACGAACAGTCAACGTGTTCCATGGCACAAAAAAACCGTATGTAGGTTGGACAGTTTTCTTGTATTAGGTATCGCAGTAGCAGTTATTTGTAGAAACCGTTCAGCATGTTTTACAGACTATGCACCCCACTTGCGTATGCATACTAGGAAATTCAAGCTACGGAAATTTTTATCCCACATAAGGATGTTGGTGAGCAGCAGTAGCGAAAAAGTACAATTTTATATTTTAAATCCTGTTTTTTGAGCGCTAAGGGTAAAGGCAAATTCAAAATTTGTTTATTGTTACCGAAACGTAGTTTCAATACTATAAATAGAAATACTTATCTGATTATTTCACTCTGTTTCTCCCCGTTACGTCTGTGGTGTGACAAATATTCTTATTTTTATTACCTAGTCAGTATTATTGGCATTGTAGGGTATGTATTTAAACGTTGCTTGATTAACAATAATTGTCATTAGCGCAGTATATTCTAACATTCAGTATTTGACCGTCTCACTTTAAAGACGTTGATAAGGCAAAATCTCATACCAATGGTAGTAAACGTTAGATATTTAGATTTGACCAAGTAACCAAAAGCGTTTTCCCAAAATGCATCTTCGGACCGCCTTATAATACCTTACGCAAACTATCCTGGGTGCTGGAATCATTTATACACGTTGGCTTACACTGATACATATGAAAGCATCTATACGAAGTACAGTAATCATATCCATTATACCAACTTATAGCCATACTGATATAATTAATTTTTGTCCTTAGCAAGGTGGCCCACAAATGAAAACGAATATTGGGAATGCTAAGATAGATAGCTTAAACCCCTCGACCAAGACTGGCTGCTCTGCATGTAGGGTACACCCGAGGAGCGGTTATTAAAGTGCATCCATTGTATGATTTATATGGTGTATTAAAAAAAGTCTAAGCACACCTCATTATTATGTAAAGCATCTTCTTTCTGGTATATGAACAATTTTGCAAAGGTATACATTTCAAAACCCGAGTAGCGCACTTGATGTGTATTTTTCAAAACACAGTTTTTAAATTTTCTTATTATATCATTTCTGTGCCATGTTTTTTTTAAGGTTTTTATTCTTCGATTTAAATCAGTCAGCAAATTCTTAAATCTATCATAAGAAACGTCGCGTACAACCCCAAACAACGAATATTTGCCCGGTTATGCTAATTACGTTTTCAGACACCAAACTTTGACGTAACCCGAAAACACACTTAAACATTTTTTAGGGTTTGACGCTAGGACTGACCAAAGTGTAAGAACAAAAATAATTGTTCAATCAATTATCAATGGACAACTGCCATATGATAAGCATGGGATCACGAGCAATTGCTTTTAATAATCATTTCAACATGCAAGTTACTCAACTCCAATTCTCAAATGTTTTTGTCTTCAGACTATCTTGATTAGATTGTATATAATTTTGAAGGAGGTATATTGCACAAACTATTGCCGTTTTGAAGTGACATAAAGTTGAAGGATGGTTTCTTCTATTACTTTGAAATGGCAATCATTGAGAGATATTTCCTTAAAATTCTATTCACTCTAATCAAGATGGGCCTATAACAAAAATCATGATAATCGGAATTTGAAATGACTTCAGGATGATTATTAAAAAATTTCTCCTGATTTCCATGCTTATCATATGCCAGTTTTCCCATTGATACTCAATGGAATTGTTTCTATGGACAATCCTACGCCTTTTTAAATATTCGGGTAAAAATCGAGTTTTACAAGAAAAACACTAAATATTTCATTGGTTTTAGCGAAGACAGTAGTATTTAGGTTAAGCTTAACTCTTGTGGCACCTCAACGGCTTTTCCTTGTCGATATACTCCGAAAGCATGATTCTACAATTAGGTTTGATTGTAGATAGCAGCACGCCCACTAAAATTTCTTGTTTTTCGTCAATGAACCAATTTTTTGTATTGCATTTCTGTACGAATCAGAACATTCTGATTTTAGAAATACTAATTATAGAAAAGTTTTGAATTTTCCCGAAACAATGATTTTGTAATATTTATTTTTAAAAAATTGTGTTTGGTTGAGATTGGTTAGTTTATGAATTTGTTAGGTTACATAACCAAGACTTAACTAAATCATAAAAAACAGAAACATTTGAAATTTTATTTTTTTAAACTTTCACAATTTTAATTTTTCATATAAGTAGTGTAAACATTAGAGAGCGATATCTTGCAAACGTCCAGAAATTCCGTAATAAAAATTTTCATCCATTGAACGCAAGCAAATTTTGTACCTTCAAAAATTTCAAAAAAATAGTATTTTTAGAAATTAGGATGTTCTATGTCGTCCAGAAATGCAATAAATTTATTTAGTCGATTGACGAAATAACTTTTTGTTTAGTTTAAAATAAAATTTTAGTTGCGTCCTTCTATCTGCAATCCAAGTTGGATTATCCAACCGACATTAAGCCTGATGGAAGACAAAATTCATGATAATAATTGCGAAATCATGCATACAAATAACTTTGCATCAGTAATTTATTATGGTAAGTAATGGGTAAGTATGAAGAATTGTAAAATGAAAAGAGCACCTTAAAAAGCTTGTCGAAATGTTCCCGTTCCCTTTGTTCCTGCAGCAATGGCTTTTTGGAGCTGGATAAATTGCTGGTAAGCGTCGAGTGCGAGTGACCTACTGGGAAGCTCTGCCACGATTTTTTATAATATATTTCTACAGCTTGTCGTCTGTTTATGCATTCTATTAAAGTATCATTCACAGGCGCAGAAACCAATTTTTACTTGGAGGTACCAAGGGGTACGAAATATGTATGTTAAGTCCAAGCACGTATGTAATTTTTAAAACTTCATATTGAATTTTTTATCAGAAATTCACAAATCTGGGGGTACGATGTACCCCGGTTCTTGGCGTCGAAATGATCATAATATATTGGCATATTATGTTGCATATCTGTCGTAATGTATTTTGCATGCTGCTTTCTGAATATGAGTTGAATTAATTATTATGTACAAGATGAACCTCCAAAAGTTATAATGAATTTTTCTTTCTGTCTCTCGTAGATTTCCGATGCAGTTTCAACCTTGACATGCTTGGTGGGATATGAACTGGTTTCAATGTCAGAGATCGTTTAATTTATCGTAAGTGAATGCAATTATTACTTAACACGTTAACATTTGCTTCTTCGTTTGCTTGTACTTACTGATTAATTATGACATTGAAACCAGCTTCTAAGATCACCAAGCATGTCAGCCTTGAAACTGCATCTGGAAATCTACGAGAGACAGAAAGAAAAATTCATTATAACTTTTTGGCAGCGTTCACCTTGTACATAATATATTAATTCAACTCATATTCAGAAAAGCAGCATGCAAAATACATTACGACAGATATGCAACATAATATGCCAATATATTATGATCATTTCGACGCAAGAACCGGGGTACATCGTACCCCCAGATTTGTGAATTTCCGAATAAAAAATTCAATATGAAGTTTTTAAAAAATTACATACGTGCGCTTATTAACATACATATTTCGTACCCCTTGGCTACTCCAAGTAAAAATTGGTTTCTGCGCCTGTGAATGTGGTACTTTAATTGAATGCATTAAACAGACGACAAGCTGTAGAAATATAATATAAAAAATCGTGGCAGAGCTTCCCAGTAGGTCACTCGTCACTCCGCCGACGCTTACCAGCAATTTATCCATGCTCCAAAAAGCCATTGCTGCAGGAACAAATGGAACGGGAACGTTTCGACAAGCTTTTTAAGGTGCTCTTTTCATTTTACAATTTTTCATTACTTACCCATACTTACCATAATAAAATTACTGATGCCAAAGTTATTTGTATGCCATGATTTGCAATTATTATCATGAATTTTGTCTTCCATCAGGCTTAATGTAGGTTCGGATAATCCAACTTGGATTGCAGATAGCAGGACGGCCAACTAAATTTTTATTTTAAACTAAACAAAAAGTTATTTCGTCATCGACTAAATAAATTATTGAATTTCTGAAACGAATCAGAACATCTTAATTCTAAAAATACTAATTTTTTGAAATTTTTGAAGGTACAAAATTTGCTTTCCGTCAATGGATGAAATGTTTTATTATACATTTCTGGACGTTTCAAGATGTCCTTCTATGGTTTACACTACCTATATGAAAAAATTAAATTTTGAAAGTTTTTTTATAAAATAAAATTTCAAATGTTTTCTGTTTTTATCATTTGGTTAGGCTCTTGGATATGTAACCTAACAAAGATCATAAACTAAACAATCTCAACCAAACACAAAATTTTTAAAATAAAAACTACAAAAACATTGTTTCGGAAAAATTTCAAAACTTTTCTAAAATTTGTATTTTAAAATCAGGATGTTCTGATTCGTACAGAAATGCCAATACAAAAAATTGGGTTCATTGACGAAAAAACAAGAAATTTTAGTGGCGGTGCTGCTATCTACAATCAAACCTAATTGTAGAATTCATGCTTCGGGAGTATATCGACAAGGAAAAGCCGTGAGGTGCCCACAAGAGTTAAGCTTAACCTAATATTACTACTGTCCTTCGCTAAAACCAATGAAATATTTAGTGTTTTTCTTGTAAAACTCGATTTTACCCGAATATATTAAAAAAGGCGTAGGATTGTCCATAGAAAACAATTCCCATTGAGTATCAATGGGGAAACTGCCCATATGATAAGCATGCCGAAATCAGGAGGAAATTCTTTTAAATAATCATCCTGAAGTCATTTCAATTCCGATTATCATGTTTTTGTTATAGGCCATCTGATATAGAGTGAATAGAATTTTAAGAAATCTCTCTCAATGATTTGCCATTTCAAAGTAATAGAAGAAACCATCCTTCAACTTTATGTCACTTCAAAACGGCAATAGTTTGTGCAATATACATCCTTCAAAATTATATACAATCTAATCAAGATAGCTTCTGAAAAACAAAAAATTTGAGAATGCGGAGTTGAATAACTTGCATGTTGGAATGAATAATTTAAAGCAATGCTCGTGAATCCCATGCTTATCATTTGGCCAGTTGTCCATTGATACTTGAATTGAACAATTATTTTTGTGTCTTACACTGTTGGTCAGTCTAGCGTCAAACCCTAAAAAAATGTTTAAATGTGTTTTCGCGGTTACGCTCAAAGTTTGTGGTCTCTGAAAACGTATTAAGCATAACGGGCAAATATTTCGTGGTTTGGGTTGTACGCGACGATTCTTATGATAGCATTAAAAAAATATTTGCCTGACTGATTTAAATCGAAGAATAAAAACCTTTAAAAATTAAAAAAACAAGTCACAGAAATGATATAATAAGAAAATTTAAAAACTGTGTTTTGAAAAAATACATCAAGTGCACTCGATTTTTGAAAGATACCTTTGCAAAATTGTTTCAATACAGAAAGCAGATGCTTCACATAATAATGAGGTGTGCTTTAGACTTTTTTAAATACACCAATAAATCATATAATGGCTGAACATTTATATAACACGCTCCTCGGTGTACCCTACATGCCAGAGCAAAGCCAGTCTGGTCGCAGGGGTTAAGCTATCTATCTTAGCATCCTCAATATCTTTTCATTTGTGGGCCCACCTATGCTCGGACAAAAAAATTAAATTTATATCAGTATGGCTATAAGTTGGGTATAAGGGATATGATTATGTACTTCGTATATGCTTTCATATGCTATCAGTGTAACGCCACGTGTATAATTGATTCCAGCACCCCAGGCATAGTTTGCGTAAGGTATTATTAGGCGCGTCCTGAAGTATGCATTTTGGCAAAACGCTTTGGGTTACTTGGTTCAATCTAAATATCTAACGTTACTAGCCATTGAGTATGAGATTTAGCTTATCAACGTTCTTAAAGTGAGACGGTCAAATTCCTGGAATGTTAGAATAACTGCCTGCTAATTACAATTATGTTAATCAAGCAACCTTTAAATACATACCCTACATGCCAATAATACTGACTAGGTAATTCAAAATAAGAATATTTGGTCACACACAGACGTTAACGGGGAGGGGGGGGGGGGGGGGGGGGGGCGGGGGGTGGGGGGGGGAGGGGGGGGGGGGGGGGGGGGGGGGGGGGGGGGGGGGGGGGGGGGGGGGGGGGGGGGGGGGGGGGGGGGGGGGGGGGGGGGGAGGGGGGGGGGGGGGGGGGGGGGGGGGGGGGGGGGGGGGGGGGGGGGGGAGCAAGCAGGTGAAATAATACAGATAAGTATTTCTATTTATAGCATTTGAAACTACGTTTCGGTAACAATAAACAATATTTAAATTTGTTTTTTCCATTAGCGCTAAAAACAGGATTTAAAAATATAAAATTGTACTTTTTCGCTACTGCTGCTCACCCAACATCCTTATGTGTGATAAAAATTCCGTAGTTTTGAATTTCCCAGTATACATATGCAAGTGGGGTGCATTAGTCTGTAAAACATTGTGAACACAGTTTCTACTAATAACTGCAACTGCGATGACTAATACAAGTAAACTGTCCAACCTACATGCGGTTTTTTTGTAGCTGCCAAGGAACACGTTGACTGTTTGTAACAGACGGACAAATGTAATTACTGAAGTAACTGAGCGTGTACGTTTGTATACTGTATGAGGGGTTGTGACTTTGTACTGGTTTTTTCTCGTGTGTACTTGTTTTGCTTGTCTCTTAAGTATTCGTAACCGCTAAGCGGTAATTGTTGAAATTCATTAACAATGTGGGTGCATTTAGTAAGCTACATTTGGATCCAAAGGCAAATGCGTTCTCCATAATTATGAAAAACAATGCATTTTTACATTGTTTCTCATAATGTTTTGAAAAAAATATGAATTGCCAGTATGTATTACGAAACCATAGTAAGTAGTCCTGTATAGTCATGTAAAAATGAATGTATTGTTGTAGCGTAACGTGAACCTTTAATGTGAACTTTTGAAAAAAAGTTATGTTTCCCGAGGTATACAAAAACTAAAAAACTTTAAAATCTAAATTTAATATATTTATAAGCTGTAAACGTATACTCTATCAGCTTCTATACCAATGTAGTAAGTTGTCAAAAAAAGGTAAATTCTTAGGATTCGCAATTAAATGTTTTATTTACTGAAAAGAGTTAACACATTTTTATTTAATAAGTAACTTTGGAATTAGAAAATAAAATGCAAGAAATGGCAATAACATCAGTTTAAATTATATAGTGCTAAACACTTACAGACAAACAAAAACACAATAAGCAAGACATACTAAGAATTAAAATAATACCTGGTGAATCGCTTCTACCATTGAATCAGCGTACAAGTCCATTTTTAACCAAACAATGGTAAAAGCTGGAGGGATGATTTTATCTTTTTGTTGAATTGTAATCGCTCCTTTATTTTAAGCTGTTGTAGGTCAGTCTTGGGTTGAGGATTTTTTATTTTTGCGCCGTCAGCTGGTTAATTAAATCGTCCTTTAGGTTGTCCTCTTGCATTTTTTTTCTCCCGAAACTCCCGTGACTTTTTGCCTTTTGGATTTTTGCTCTTTTTGCTGCAGCAGTTGCTCGTTGTTCGGATCGAGGTTGCTAAAAATAAGTTTTTTGGCGTTTGTATCTCAGTATTATCTTTTCGAGTTTTTTCGAAGCTTTGCTTCCGCTTTTTTGCTTTGCGCCCCTTATTACCTTCGTATTTGTCAGCTTCTGTTTGAGGTTCTGTCTCCCGCTGTCGTCTGTGTTAGGGCAGGAGAGTCATCGTTTGTAAATCCTGATCGAACAATTCCACAAAAGCCATGGGTTATTCAATAAGTTGAGAATCCATCTATCGATTTTAAATCATGTCTAAAAAGGCATTTTTAGTATAGTTAAGATGTTTTAGTATGTGACATATCATGTATATGACAGCCGTGCCATGAAGATTACAAAAATTTAAAAAAATATGAGGTAATTAAAATGCTTCTATGTACCACCTGAAAAAGATCTGAAAGCATCGTTCCTTGCTGCCATGCAATATACAAGCTTTCATCGTGAATAAGTTAGTGGTACGACATTAGGTAAAGCCTAAGTAATAAATATCGTTTGACTCTGGCCTACAATTATCATCACCGTTGTGTACTTGTGCGGAGCGAACCTTAAATCGTTGTCTTATGATTTATCATTCAGCTGCCTAAAATTCTGATCATTTGTGTGCCATTATAAATTTACGACAAGTGGAAAGCCAATGACAAGCAGTGGCAAAGACCATAGCAATCACCAAGACCCAAAATAGTACCGCAGTCTCCCAGCTCTGACCACTTCAAAATTTCGTTGTTTTAATTGCAGAAAGGGCTTGCTAGATACCTTTACACAGCCGCCTAAAAATCTTTGTGCATTTGGTTAATGCACATGTACAGCCACCTATTTAAGTCAGTCAGTTGCTCAGCGGTATTAATTAGTACCCCGAGCAGACTAATTAGCCACCTTTCAAGTGAGTCTAATTACGTCTTCCTAAGTAGTCAACCTTGGCGTACTAATAGTCACTTGCCGTACTAATTTAGTTCTCCCAGGCGTACTACATTAGTCTACCCAGGGTACTTAATTAGGGCTTCTCCCAGGGATCTCCTCTTCTTTTGC
>LJIJ01001470.1:0-35000 GCA_001718145.1 Orchesella cincta
CCGTATGCTTTGAAAAAATCTGGCAAAATATCAAAGATGGCTAATAATTTACTGCATTGTATTATACTCTGCCTCGGACTTCGTGAAAAAGATGAACGCTGTTATCATCAAAAGTCCTCGGAAGAGTAGACGTAGCTGCCCAAAAAAATGTTAAACATCGGTAGACCGAACAATGCCATGTGACCACAATTTCCACGACATTTAACTGTAGGCTACATAAATCATTTTTAGAAAGCCGGATCCACCAGTATAATAAAATGCAGTAAATATTAGCCACTTGTATTTTGCCAGATTTTTCAAAGCATACGGAACGACGTTCATAACCTCTTTTCTCTCCGTTTGTGTTAACGAGATAACAGTTAACGAGTTAACAGAGTACATAGTGCGTCCCAAGGAATATGTATATTAGGGCGCAAGGATTATTTGCGCTGATAGTTTCCGCTTTACTTTTTTGCAGTGGATATACAGCAAGTCGAATTTTCCTTGACAACTAATTTTGAGGCTGCTATATTCAGGTAATAAAGTGAATGTTTTGAGGATGGAGGATCGGCTATAATAGCAGAAGTATAACTCGCCCTGAACTCAGTGAAAATATAGTTAAACCTAATTTTCGTGCAAGATTTCATGCTTGCTGCGAAAAGCCGATGAAGAGCAAGGCGAGAACAAAATGTTCCTCCGTTTGACGAAGATATTGGTTGGGTCCTTTCAGTGTCATTTTCACTGCTGAATTTTTTTAGATTCAATTAATGTGAAAGTAGACAACACGAGAAAAGAATGAACTATAGCAGGTTTCCTTCCAAATGTTTTGTATTGCAAAAAAGTCATCCAATAACGGCAAACGATGATGGTAATAACATATCGCCGATGGAATAGTAACCTGGCACTGTGCTGCAGGCAAAGCTTACGTGATTATATTATTGTGGCATAAATTGTTATGTTAGTAGAGATAATTGATTAACATTGTTATGAAATACACCATTTGTGTAAACTTTCAGTCTGCGAACATAGGAACTTACATTGTTTGGTTATACATTTATACATACAACAATTATAAATGCAAAAAATGATATGCTCCCACATGATTCAAGCCACTTTTTTATTCTTTTCTTTCTACTTAACAAACAAAACACATATTTCCATTACGTCATTTACCATTTACCGATACATAATTCACATGTTCTCCATCCGTCAATCATTAGGATGAAAAATAACGAACGGTTACACTTTAATTTAAGGGGACTCCTCAATATAAAACTGTACAAGGACAACAATGTACGTTGTGACAACTGCAGCAATCTTCAAAAAATGGACAAGACGGACTGTTACTGTAATGTTGGAAATATATTGCTCTCTTCAATCAATGCCATACCAAGAAAGAGGGGTGCCTGGAGCCACCTGATTTAAAATAACTAGAAAATGTGCTTTCTAACCTGATTTTGCAATTTCATTGATTTGAGTTTAGGCTTATATTAGGTAGGAAATTGATTACATTTTACGTAAAATGTTTACGCAAATTTGCCTTTTTTGTAAGCAAAAAATTCTCAAATATTCTAGTTTAAAAAAAGGGGTGGCCTAATACTTTTATGGAAAAGGGTGGCTTTGAGCGAAAACTCCACTTCATTGTAGAATATCTGGGTTGTTATTTTGTTTTATCAGAACTACACAACAGAAGTAGAGAAGTTAGGACATTAAACTAGTTTCAATTAGCAAAAAGAAAAGTGAGTTTTGCGCTAATTAGTAATTACATCTGCCTTGCTGTCTGTATAAGCAAACGTAATCAGATTTACACCATGAACTATTTAATAGTATACATGCCAACCCAAACTACACCGAGTGTTTATATCATGATCCACGAATTCTTTACACAAACGGGTGCGTAATGGGCTGAAGTTTTGGTTTATTAATGGCATTGCATAATATTTTAACTCAATTTATAAAATACTCATTACATACTGGTTAACATGGGTGTAGTTTGGTTTTGTGATGAGGTGGTGTGTTTCTCAGTACTTTGAAATTGAATGAGAACGATGAGATACGTCGTTAAAGTACCTGCAACCTGAAATTCACAGAAAAATGATTTGTTACATGGACATTATATCCAACTAACTTTATTAGTAACAAGATTAAAATTGAAATCAACTTACAGATGTCAGCATTTTTCTATTCAATGAGAAAAAGTTCCCCGGTGACACTACCAGTGGGACAGCTACAGCTTGTTGGAAATGTAACATGATCTTCAAACAAACCCAAAATACAGACAAAACAAATTTATGGCATCGAATATGGGTTCAGATTAAGTAGCGATACTTCAGTTTACACAAACCACTATATATAAATCAATCTTACCCTTCGCTTTAGTTGAAGGTCAATCGTTCCGAGAGGAACTTCGCGCAAGGCTACGATGCATGCTTCCGCCTAAATGAAATTTATAAGATGTCATATTAACTTTTGTAAAAGTAGGTGCATTATGGAAAATTGGTCAGTTAAAGTTAGTGTGTGCCTAATTTGTTTCTACCTCATTCGCCAATCCGGTTGCGGAACTTCCTAGGCTATGCAATAGCCAAGTATGAAGCCCTGCTTCAATTCCAAATACAAACGAATCACGATCATTTCCCATTTAATGTCACAAAGAAGTGAAACAACGACATTAGCATAACCGTTAACACGCGAGCCAATGCCAATGAACAAGTGTGACATGTACAGATCATTGAATTCTCCCAATAAACCCTCCATATCTCTATACATCTCCAATATCTTATTCAGCTTGACTTGTCGGACGTAATCCGTAACTGTAATATCCACATTCGCATTCTTCCTTGTTTTGGATGAATCAATTTATCAATTTTACCAAACGCGTTATTTATCCGAACATCTCCAACTGCTGTGCTTTTATCCTTTTGCAAGGTCCTTTACTGTTCCTTCACAGTTGTGAATCCAAACTGGAGCGTGTCAATCATTGAAATGAAAACCCACCGTAAGATGAAGCCTCCTGAATAAAATAGTAACCACAGAATGAAAAAATGGGAAATGACAACTCAAACCAATCGAGCTGTTCTTTTCCAAAATGAAGAGAATGATTCTGAAATATTGTTGATGCAACATAATGAAAATCGCGATGTTGGCTGATATATTAATTCCATTCTTGAGCCACCGAGCTCTTTTTGAAGCCTGGCGAAACCATTCTGAAGCCCAGGTAGGATCCTTTAAGTCTTCCGCAAAGAGAACGATGGAGTGCATAAATTTATTGAGGAAATTTTCAATCCGTCTTCTATCGAACAAGGAGAGAATCAAGCCGATTGCATCTGAAGACATGATGGTTCCTGAAGAATTATCTCAGTCATGCCTAGAGTCCCCTTTCTGTTCAATTTCTGAGGCAAATCTTTCTCAATTTCAGCTTGCTTCAGAAATAGTAGAAACTCATTCCTGCGATTATTAATAATTTTAACATTGCAATAATGTTAGGCAACTGAACCAGGCAAAGGTGAATCTACTCAGCTTCCTGTCTATCTGAAACAAAAAGAGCCCACTGTGCTGACTTGCTCGAATGGAAATGTCGGCAAGGTCAAAAACTTGTTTTTCTATGTTCACGCATTCCGATTTTCGTTCTAGAGGGTATTGGATGTAATCCAAAGAAAGTTTTGAACGTTTTTCCTCAGCAAATGGCTGTACAATAAATATGTTTTGCTGCATTTTGATGGCGAGAATGTTAAGCACCTCTTGAGACTTTCAGGTTGATTGCAAGAAGTCAACCAAATTGAAAGCAAAAACTGTTCACAAGAATCAATCGTGAAAATGAGATTGCCATTGCCAAAATAAGTGTAGTAAATAGATAAGAGCGATTTAGCAAATATTGTTCTGTTTATCATAAGATAATTAGATTAAGTTAATAAATAAATAAATCAATCATTGCAGTGCATAATTATTTATTTCACTTATTAACAATGATAAATTGCCTTTGAAGACAGCCGAGGTCACCATTATGAAAAGCATCTACAGGGTGGAATTATGATGATTTTTGCATATTACTAAAAAATTATATTTCATTCCAAGAAATGGTTCATTTCATATTTGTATTTATTATTTCCAATAATAATGATACAAGCAAAGTCGCATTTGCTGCTTTGCTTTTGGTAATCAACCCATTTTTTCACGTGAACAAAAGAACCATTAGGGAAGTAGAAGTGCAAATTATTATGATATATAAATATAATACTTATCAAATATTATTTGCAAAACAATAAAACTGGTAGCTGAAAAACAAACTGTTGATTCTACTTTTGTTTACCAATCCAAATAGCAGGTACAAACAAATAAAATATAGAAAAAGCGTAAAAGAAAATTCGCTTTGTATAGAATTACCTTGATATGGTGTCTCACAGACGCCCTGGAATATAGGCTACAATAAAGGGTTTATAAGACTAAAAGAAGTAGGAGGAAACGCTTTGGTAATAACTTATATTCATATTGGTGTCATCAGCTGTGGAATATGGATAAAACCTTTTTCCAGGTACGTTTTAATCTATATTTAGATTAAAATGTTTGAATACTGAGAGCATGTTGCAATTACAAGTAGACCGAAGTGATTGTTCTAAAGTAGGGCGTAGAAAAATATAAGCAGAGAATTTATAAGCCTTTTAACAGCACAAAAATGAATAGTGTTATAGTTTTAATCTTTCCAAAACCACATGACATGATTAATAAATAGTTAATAAATGAAAAACGAATAGTGTTACTTTAAAAAGTAATATACTTTCCTAAATTTAAGCCTTTAATCTCCATAATGAGAGATCCATTAGCTATAATTACTTTATTACACAGTTGTGTGTTCTGTTAGTACTTCCTTCTGTAACAAAGAGAGAAAGACGAAATCTTTCTACTATATCATCTGAAGGAAAACTTACAATGCAGAAACTTCATTTTCAAGAAGCCCAAATTCGGGAAGAACTTTACAAGTTTTCGTACCTTATTTTGAACCCTTGCAAATATCTCGGGCTAACCATTTTCACCCTGAATCCTTCAAACGAGCTACAATTCAGAGTATGGAGTCTCTCGTTTATTTTTGTTACTTCCCGGTTTTTTCTAATTATGGTGGAAGTTTTACTTTACCTACAAATTAAAGAGTTTTTCCTCGACGTTTTCTCAATAAAGGGAATCACAGTGCAAGCTGTGTATCTCATCCGTTTATGTAATGACTTGATTTGCAGTATTTTATGCACATTTGCCCTACTCCTTAACAATTCTAAAGTCATAAAATTCCACAAACATTTAACTGACTGCATTATTCTCAGCTACTCAGACCTCAATTATGAACTTTTCCAAAATCTAATGAAAAATGCTTATAGAAAAATTGGAATAATCAAAAATAGTATTTTTATTTCTTTTTACTACTGTGCCATATCAGGAGCTATTGGGATGTTGATTAAGATATTGAGAACTGGTAAATCAATAGCTGAGTGGTCTTGGCAAGTTTACTTTACTCCCATTTTGCCACCTATGTACTGGGCGCTATTTCACCTTTCTCTCATTTCTAGGCTTTGGGTTGTTAACTTGTTACATTGCTTAAAGCTCTGTTCTATTGCGTTAAAAATGAGGCTCGAACATTCGCAAAGAAATAAATCTACTTTGACTCCAACTAAAATAAACTGTATTTTAACAAACTTTCGGCAAATTGAGTCTTTGGTTACTGACTTTAATAAAGCATTTGGGTGGTACAGCGCGGTTGACATTCTGTGTTTGGTCATTGCTATAACCGTGACATTGTTTCAAATAATTGACTTTTTGCTCGAGAACCGTATATCGGCTGCTTCTGCAAACTTCCTTCCGTTGGGAATTTATAGTGTCTTTTTGTTGCAGATATTTGAGGAAGCTAGTAACTTTGAGATTGAGGTATGCTTGTATTCCGACATATTACTCTGATGAATTGTAAAATATATATGGGACCTACTCCTTCAATTTTTATAGACAAAAAAGTGTGTTTCAATTTTGAGACTTGTTCCCTGTCAAAACGTTAGCGATACAGAACAATTTAAGGTACTGCTTGAATTAAATCTGAAGTAAATATTGCGTGATGGCTAGTCTTTTGATGATAACCTGTAGTATGTTTGATATGTCTCACGTGTAGGTTTTGCTGCAGTTCAATAAGTCCATATTACATCCATTAACAATCAATCCTGGATCGTTTTTCCGTGTGAATAGAAGCACTCTTGCCAGCATTGCCGGTGTTATTACCACGTACCTAGTTGTTCTTGTTCAGTTCTACAATGGAGAGTCTCCATAAATAAATGAATGATCAGTTAATATGTTAGGATGAATGTCTTGTCTGGGAATTTAAAATTTATTAAATACATTTGTTGGTAGGTAAAGCATTAATTATGTATACTTCTGAACATTTTTTGTGTATGTAAATTTAAATCAAGAATTAAATTGCGCAATTCCTTTATTGTGTCAGAATTAAATTGGTAAAACACAATACATTGTATCGTGAAAAACCCGTAAAAAGGGTCGTACCATGAATTTATACTGTTGCATGGATTCAATTGATTTCCCGAATAGATGGTAATATTTGAATTCATCATTTTATTCTAATATAACCCATTGTCGACGTTATAGCATTGTGTGCGATTATTATTTTTACTTGACTTCCATTGTGGTTGCAGTTTTATAAAGGAGACTAATTAATTATCCACTCACCAGGCAAACATAATTACGCAACATTAATGTTACGTATTTCCAATATTCAAATCACATAGACATTGAATGTCGTAACCTTTTATAGCTATTTGTTTTACATTATCCACATGGAACCACTGCTGGAAAACCCGTCCTGAGACTCAACAAAGAATTGACTTCCCGCAGAAAATATTGCAGCTTGCTTGGGAACTGGTTTAGTCGCAACCTAGTGTAGGGTTGCATTTATCTCTATCATCCTTCGCATATAACCATCAAATTTACAATATAACGCTGTACTGAAAATGTCACGACTTGCTAAAACAAGGGAATATTCAACGCATAATGAGGAGACTTTAGTTCGTCAAGGGCTTCAACAGCTATTTACTGTTAGTATTAAAACCTGCCAGTACTTAGGCTTAACTATATTTTCACTGAATTCCAGGGGCGAAGTGTACTTTCACCATTATAGCCGCTCCTTTCTTTTAACCATTCTACGCTTTGTTTCGTTAATAGTAGCAGTTGTATATCGTAACTTGGCAGTAGACAAATTCGATATCATATTTCGGGAGCGAAGTACAACTGAAACGCTTAGTCAACTAATCCTTGCCGGTAATATGTTCTTTGGAGACGCATTATGCACCCTCCTGGTATTTCTAAACCGTTCAAAAATCATTAGCTTTCACCAAAATTTAGCAAATTTTCTAATCGAGGCTGTTGGTCCATTGACGCAAGCAGAGAGACAACTTGTATTTGGCATAGTTCCTCATGCCGTAAAAATTCTAACCAAATACAAATGGATAATTTTTTCTGCCTTTGTTTATTCTGTTGGCTCTGGTTATAGCAACTTGTTTTATGAAGCATACAATTCTGGAAAGCCGTGGTTTTGGTGGTCACATGGCATTATTGGCTTGCCCCTGTTTGTTCTTTTTTGGTAAGCATCGTCAACCCTTCGGCTTCTTCCAAGACTTTTGATGATGACCACAGTTCATACCTTTCGATTTTGTCCGTTTATCACAAACATACAGTTAGAGAGAGTAAAGTGTATCCAATCTGCAGGGTTGGAGAAAGTTAAGGAAAATGAAGTGGTTTCTGCTGAAGATATTAGCAAAATAGTGAGCTATTTTAGGAAGCAAAGGTTGCTGACAACGCAGCTGAACGATGCATTTGGGTGGTGCTTTTCCGTGGACATGCTCCTGCTAGTGCTTTCGATTATTACATCACTGTTTTCAGTTGTGGTGTTTTACATTAGAAAGGAGTACGTTGCTGCACTTTCGTTTGGAGTACCCCTAATTCTACACTCAGCCATTGTATTTGAGTTATGTAATGCTTCCGACGGTTTTGAAGCAGAGGTTAGATTTATATTGGTTTAAAGGTTAAAAGATTAGTGTATGAAATTCGTTATGACCTTAATTATATTTAATTGAATTCTAGAGTCGAAAATCAGCAAAGCTTCTGAAATCGATTCGGATAGACCGTGATGCAAAAATTAGTAGAGTTCAGGTAAAAATAAAACTTTCTCGAATGTCTAAGTACATTTGGTTTATTGCAGAGTCTTTATAAAGTTGCAAATTTGTAAAATAATATGACGCAAAACATTGACATGTATCTGCGTCAAATGTAGGTTTTGATGCAGTTCAACAAGTCTTTATTGGAGCCGTTAGCAATCTATCCCGGATCATTCTTTCGTTTGAATAGAAACACCCTAGTCAGTGTTAGTTTATTTTCATCATTGTTTTCTATTGAAGAGATCAATTTGTTCTCAACATTTCTCTAATAATACGTGTTATCCATTGTTTGCAGATTGTTGCTGTTGTTACAACGTATCTTGTTGTCCTTGCGCAGTTCTATAGTGGGGAGTCTCCATAATTGAAAGCGAAACTGTCAGTTACTCATTAAAATGTATTGAGTGACGACGTTTCTGCTGGTGAATTAGCGAGTTATGCATTGGTAATGGTCTACCACATAACATGGATGGAAAAGCTTCTCGGCTGTTACTAATTATTAGGCTGAATAAACTATTGGAGCGTACGTTTTTGTTAGTTGTTAGTTATATATCTTCGGATTATGAAGTGGTTAGCACCATTTGCGAGCATTTGCTTTATAAACGTTGTATTATTAAAGGCCTAAGAAAGCGCCTAATGCGCCCAACTACTTGTATGGGAATTGTACTGCTTCTTTGCTTTGTATCTCACACCAACACCGTTATTTTCTACTATCAACAAACTTCTGCGTCTGGTTTAGTGGAAAGTTGCCACAATTTCAATAGTCAGCGTTTATTGGATTACGATAAACCAGCTGAGGCTTCTCACTTTTTACGTTTATATTGGAATGTTTACCTGTTTTCTTCTTCAGCAATTTTTTCTTCAGGAATTCTCATTGTGACTCAAGATAATGAAAATGTTCTAATATTGTAAATGCGCGATTTTAAAAAGAAGTCAAGCTAAAATGATTCCGATATGATCTCCCCTAGTCTGGCTTCCGTGATAAATATCAGGAATACCTACATGTAATTGAGTTGTGTTAATTTTCATATTATTATTCATCGTGCATAAATATGATTCATCAAAAACAAATTACACAGGTGATCAATCGATTTAAAGTAAAACTAGAATTAGAACATTCTAAATGAATTACATAAATTTTGTGCCGTTTCTTCATGCAAAAGTGCTGTTTAACAATGTACGATTTTGTAGAACAGCTGCGTCTTTTTCGTCAGTTTCAGTACTTTGAAACTGAATGAGAACAATAAGATATGTTGTTAGTGTGCCCGCAACAGAGGTAATCATTTGCCGATTCAATGAGAAAAAGTTCCCAGGTGAGATAACAAGGGGAACAGCTAGCGCCTGCTGAAAATGCAGCATGACCTTGAAAAAATAAATGAAATTTTGTTATTTTTATCCTTTTTTCAAATAAGGAAAAAACATTACCTTCTGCTTCAAAACTGGATTGATACTTCCTATCGGAACATCGCGCAAGATAATCACACACTCTTCCGCCTTTAAAAAAATATATTATTAGATGAAATTATAGTTAATGTAAATATATACATGTTCACTTACCTCATTTGCCATGTCAGTTGCTGATGTTCCTAAGCTATACAACACCCAAATGTTAAGCACAGCCTGACTAGCAAATATTGTAGCTGGAACACTAAAACTGTTCCCGTTAACTTCGACAAAAAAGTGGAATAAAGACATCAGCATTACAATCAATACTGAGCATATTCCATTAATCAAATGGGAAGTGAACAGCTCATTAAACTCCCCAAGCAGTGCCTCCATTGCTCTATACTTTTCCATAATTTGATTTAACTTGACCTCTCGCAAGTAGCTAGTGACCGTAGTGTCAAGGACATCTCTACCTGTTTCCTGGATTTTTATCCCATCCAGTTTCCCAAACGCATTACTGACAATAATATCTCCAATAAGCTTGCTTTTACCCTCCTCTGCAAATTCGGTGACATGCTCCTTCACCGTTCTAAACCCAAACTGAAGTTTGTCAATCATGGTCATCAGAACCACAGGAAAGTTTAATCTTCGAACAGTAATTGAAAACCAGAAAAAGGTAAAAATTGGGAAGGACCAATCAAAAAAGTTGAGGTTTTCTTTTCCTAAACTATACATCAATATTTGGAAAAGGTTGGGATAAACAAGTAGAAGTGTCAAGAGGTTGGCTGCCATATTAATGCTCGTCACCAGCCACCGAGCTCGTTTGTTTGCTTCTCGGAACCACTGCTTTATCCAGTTTCCATTTTTCACCTCGCCAGCAAACAAAATAAGGCTCTGGTCGAATTGGTTAATAAATATTGCCATATTTTTTCGACCTTTCCACATCAAAAATGTTCCTAAAACATCTGAGACAAAGATAGAGACCATGAAAATCGTCTCGGATGCTCCAAGAGCGGATTCCAACTGAGAGCTCGATTTGAAACGGTCGTTAATAAATTCAATGAAATGAAAGAAATAGCCAATCGAAAGTACCAGTACAAGTAACCGAAGACTTGCTGCAAAGGTTGGGAAACTAAACCAAGAAAATGTAAATCTATTTTGTTCCTTGTCTACCCCAAAAATGAAGAGTCCGCTTATTTGACTCGCCCTAATGGATATTTTTATGAGGTCGTGCATCTGTTTTTGAGTATCCATCCGTTTTGATTCGGATACAAATGGGAACTTAACAAAATCTTTGGTGGTTTTTACATTTTTTGGAGTTGAAAACGACTCCACACTAAATATGCTTTGTTTCATTATGAAATGATTAGGAAAATTCAATTATAACAATGTTGCAAAACGGCAACGCCAAGAATAATGAACTTGTGAAGAAGTCGGCTAATTTGATTGTGCGTTAATATTTTATTGGGCGCGAGCTCACACACACCCAACTTCATTATTGTTCAACTAAAACTAATTGGATTTCACAAATAAAACATCTGAATCAATTGTTTTATACCCTGAAAATGTCACGTCTACCAAAAGTATCTCTAGGAATTTTTATTTATATTTAGGGCGTCACATTTTTACCCTGTCAGCCAACTGTTTATAAAGTAATTTCATTTCTAAATGTTTACAGAATCGAACAAATTGATTAGATTTTTTCATGGCATTATTTGGTTTACAATTAATTAGTTAATCGTTGGAGAGGACTATGTTAATAAGAAATGATAGTATAGCTATGTATTTGATTCCGTTTTATGGTGAAAATTGTTTTCAGGTTAGTTGTTTACCTACCGCTTTATTCATTGGAAAAAAGTTAATGGTAATTTATTATGTCAATATCCAAATTATAAATTACTGCAGAAAGCTCACTGCTCATTAAACTAATTGGATAATATTTATTTGGCATGCATAAATTATAAAGAAACGCAATTCTATATTTTAATGTTCTGCTCTCAGGTTCATCGAAACCCACACATTAAATTTGGAATTATACTATTTGCGCCGTTAAAATGTCATCTGCTACCGAAAAAGCTAAAGAGGACATTGGAAATCTGCTGGAGCTGCCAATTATAATAAACCAACTTGTTGGCACGTTCACCTTCTCGTTTGACAAGTCAAAACTTGTCCTGTACATTTCATGGAAAAGCTATTTATCCTTGTTAAGTTTCTTGATGGTGTCTTTTCTTGCACCCAACTTATTTTTAACCCTAACTCGCACCGACTTTGATGCAATCCAACGAATTTCTAGTGTGACTGAGCAACTGATGACCTATACCGTCAACATAATATCAAATGTAATTGCAGCGGTTTGCTTAGTTATTATTATTCAAAGGCGTGTGCGAATTCAAAAGTTCTATTGTCAGCTTTTGCAGAAAGTTGTAGGTTTACTGGAAATATGCTATGGATTTCCCAAGCATGAAACAAAAATTCGTACACAAATACTCAGTCATATTTCAATAATGCGGAAGGTTGTATGGTTAATATTTTCGTTTGGCATCTTTTATTTGGGAATTGCCATGTTATTTAACATCGGAAGTGCTATTGAAAACGCCTTAGGTTTACAGACAATTGTTACTTTAACCATTTTATGTGTTTACTGGGTCATCGTGTATTACTTTCGGTTTCTTACATTTTACCTTTGGATCTGCACTATTTTGTGCTTTCAAATTGCATTTTCAAGTTTAGGGCTATTAGTTAAGTCAAATCTTAGTGCAAGCATGAAGCAACGTAGAAATTTAACGTGGATAATTGAAAATTACAAACAAGTTCAGAAGCTTTTGAAGGAATTTCATCAACTTTTTGGTATCCAGCTATTGGGGACATGTATGAGCTTCGTATTTCCCATGCTGAGCACAGGTTTTGAGTTCATTAGAGTATTTAGATCAAAAGAGTTTGGATCTTGGGAGTTGTTGGCTGTTATTGGAGGAATTCCACACACGATAGCACTAGTCGTACCGTTCTTCTTTTTATGTGATGCTTCGACAGCAATGATGAATGAGGTAGATTGTTAAAATACTACATGTTGTAAAGATTTTTGTACTCTCAATCATTATGGTGACTTATTTGATATAGAAATATGTTTCATTTTTGTAGGCAACTGGTTGTATTGAAAACTTTCGTGGCATTTCAACAACCATAACGGTTTTAAATCAAGAAAACAAAGAACAAGTAAAGCTATCATTTATTATACATATTGTCAATCCGAAGTTTGTTTTAATTATTCGTTTGTAATGCAAAAGATATTCATGTTTTACTCCTCAACGCTGGCTAATCCTCCAAGCATCCGTCCATCCAATTTTTTCACTCTTGGAAGACATATTCTCCCTACAGTTCTTAGCCTAATGGTAACTTATTTGATTGTGCTGCAGCAGTTTATTTCACAAGAATCTGGAAAGGGTGCCAGTGGATAAGTTCAACTGATCATAAGTTTTTTGTGTAAGTAATAATTGTTGGATAAGAGTTCCCATTTCATAATGGAATGATTAACTTGTACTTCGTACTAATATAATGATCTATATACTTTTGCGTCCACCTTAGAGTTACCTATTTACTATTGGGTTTAAATAAAAAGGACGAAAGGCTAGTAATTGTGCTTTGTTTTATTATAATGGTTTCATCAGTATTAAAAATGCCAGAAATATTTCTTGTAAAATAACTAGATAGCAGAAATAACCCGCAATTAATATTCCATAAAGACTCACCTCATTGACCTCACTCCTAGCTTACGGAATGGAGTTCCAGACCAAATGTTTAGCATATCAATGGTTACATAAACGACTAGTAAACTAGTACGGAACACAACGACCTATTCTAAAAACAAATGGTTTCGTAAAACTCAAAGGAAAGAGTTATCTATGAAATCTTCAATCTAGTATTTTTATTATAAGGTAAAGCTTCTCTGATCTGCTTAGCTCCATAAAGAGTGGGACCAAAAGCGCCAGTACTATTGCCCAAATCGACTGGCGTATCAACTTGCTCTTCGGAGTTTGAGTAATGTAACATTTGTATCAATCATTCTAAATACAGCAGAGCTTGTGTGCCCTTGTTTATGCCTAATTATTTTTTACCTAATCTTTAACCCAATTTACCCAATTAAACTATAGGGGTATGAAAACTCAAATAGTGTGATACAACTTACATCAACCAGGCTGAAAAAATTGTTCCTCTGACGCTTTTTATGAATCGAGTCGTAACCCATTAGAGTTGTTGCTAATTAATTTGTTTTTACTAAAACGCAATACCTTCCTTTTTCGTTTACTCAGATTCTGAGTCTCAGAATATGCTGTGTTAAAGGAAGCAGATACAACATGCGTCGTAAACTAATTATATCTCAAAATAAAACGTTACTTTTACAAATAATTTCATTGCTCCAGTAGTCATTACTCCAAAGAAACCTGTCGAAAATGAGTACAAACTCTGCCCAACATTCTGTAAATGCGAAGAAAGATGTTGGAAACCTACTAGAGCTTCCAATTCGAATAAATCAAGCATTTGGGATGTTCCCATTGTCTTATGATAAATCCAACCTAAAAGTCTACAGTACTTGGAAGAGTGCTTTGTTAATCATCAACTTTTGCTTGCTTTCTTGGTTCGCCCCGCTACTTTTTCTAACCATTTCCAAGGAAGATCTACAGAGTGTCTACCAACTATCAACGTTGACCGAGCACTTTGTTCAACTAGCAGTCAACTTCATACTAAATTTTGTAGCCACCATCTGTTTAGCTCTTTTCATTTCGAATCCTCTAAAAATTCAAACATGTTACACACAATTTCTTAGAACTTTAGCCAATCTACTTGAAATATGTTATGAACAGCCTAATGTTGAGAAGCAAATTGATATACAAGGCCACATTACAAAAAGAAGAAAAATAATTGTAGCCTTGTTTACCCTCAGTGTTCTCTCATTAATTAACGGGCTGTCATCGGTTGCCTCCAGATCGTTGGAAGTTGGTTTAAATTTAGGACGAGTGACAACACTCGTCATTTCAACAATTTATTGGGTGACAGTTCATAATTTTAGGCTTCTTACATTCTTCCTTTGGATTGACACAATTATTTGTTTCAAAACTGCATTTAAGAGTTTGGGAATCCTAGCTAGTTCATCTTCTAATGAAACCTTAAGTAGGGTCAAAACGTTGAATCGGATCATTGAAATATTCAAAGAAATCGAAATATTTTTGAAAGAATTTAATAATCTTTTTGGAGCTCAGCTTTTGAGCTTGTGCATTACGTTTCTATTGCCCCTCCTGTACTCAGGTTACGAGTTAATTAAAGTTGTTCGAACTGAGCAGTTTGGATTTTGGGAAATGTATCAAATAGTGGGAATACTGCCACTCTTGATTATGTTGACGGTGTCCTTCTTTCTTTTATGCGAGGTATTTAGCAAATGTGTTTTTATCTATAAAAAATTGTAGAAATTTTCATGATTTCTTTCAAGCTACTTCAAGTATTTGCATTTTCTTCTCAAGGCCATCAACTGTGTTAGCCGTTTTCAATTTATTTTACCAAATAAAGACAACAAAACCACCAATTTCCAAGATCTCACTGGGGTAAATTTTATTACATATTCAAATAGTACATATCATCAGCGTTTTAATAATATACAAACATTATATATCTTTGTAGATATTTCTTTTCTACGTTTCAACTCTGTCGAATCCTCCCAGAATCCGCCCAGGAAATTTCTTTCATCTTGGTCGCCACATTTTACCCCCAGTATGTTTTTGCATAAATGAAGTTGTTTGATTATTGATTGACTTATTGATAATGATGTTTTATGATAATTGAACCAATCCTTCTACTAAAAGGTTCTTGGGCTGCTAACAACTTATCTGATAGTGTTACAACAGTTTACTTTGCAAGAAGAATCAAAATCATTAGAAAAAGCTGACAATTAGCAATGACTCAACACTACAAATTACCATTACCAAATTGGTTCTATTGCAATAACCAATGTTTTCAAGTTCCATTTATGTCACTAGTTTACACTTAACAAATTAGCCTGGTTAATTAAAAAAATATTACACAACAAATAGTCACCTAACTCCACATCCCTTTGTATGAGCTCATCGTAATATCGCTACCTATCACGAAAATTCTAGCAGCAGGGGTTTAAAAATTCGTTAGTTTACAACAGCAGAAATACCCAGAAACGTAATGAAGTTATTTTACTTCTACCTTCGACAAACGGAAATTAACAATCCTTTCATCACAGAAGCCCACAACGACATTAAAAACTTGCTGGCAATTCCGATTCGCATCAATCAAATTCTCGGAACATTTCCTTTATCCTTCAATGAATCCGACTTGGCATTATATCCATCGTGGAAAAGCAACCTGGCCGTTATCCTTTTCAACCTGTTTGCTTACTTAACTCCCTTTTCATTCACAACAGTTTTGACTGAGGAATACAATAGATTGTATGATACACCTGGTACGACGGAAACTTTAACTCAAGTGACAATTGGGGGGTCTATGAACATAATTGAAACAGTTTGCTTGCTCTTCTTCATTCGAAATCGGGCCCGAATTCAGAGTTTCTACTCAAACTTTCTGTGCTGTTTTCTGAGTTTGCTACAATCGTGCTACAAAACATCAACAAAGGATGAATTCCAATTCCGCCGAAGAATCTCAAATATTCGAAGGATTTTGGTGGTGATATTTTTTTTCGGAATTGTGACCGTTTGCAGTACCGCTGGTATATATGTAGTCACTGGTATACAAATTGGAGCGTCTTTACACACGTTGGCAAATTTCGTTATTTTCCAGACATATTTGGCCATCATGCATGATTTTAGACTGCTTACTTGCTACTTTTGGATTTGTACGATTATGAGCTTCCAATTGGCATTTAAGGCAGTGGGAATTTTATCACGGGAAAATTACAATTTAAGCGAACACAGCCAACACCGACGCATCCGTTGGACTATGCAGACATTTCAGAAGTTAGAGGGGTTTTTACAGGAATTTCAAGAATTGTTTGGAATACAATTGTTGGGTATGTGTATTACCATTTTGTTGCCTATTTTAAATTTAACCTTTCAAATCATTAATGCATTAAAAGAAGAGGAATTTGGAAGATGGCAGCTTGGTACGGTGTTAGGAGCACTACCACATTTAATTGCGCTTATCATGACGTTTTTCATTTTGTGTGATGTCTCAACGGCCGTGACGCAAGAGGTAATGAAATTTCAAAAATATTTGAGTAAAAAACATTTAGGAATGAATTAACGAAACAATTTTTGTAGGCTACTGATGTTATTTCGGACATTAGAAGTATTAAATCATTTTCGTTTCTCCAGCAGGATGCACGAGATGAGGTATGACTATCCAAATTAGTTTTCAGTATTTATTTGAATATTTACTTAACAGAAGTTGATTATGTATATTGTTTCATAGATATTTTTATTTTATTTCTCAACCCTTGCCAAACAGCCATGTATATCTCCACTTAACTTCTTTCACCTTGGGCGTCATATGATACCATCGGTATAAAGAATTAACAGCAAATATATATACTAATAGCGACTTTCGGTTCAAATTATTGCTTTTGGATATGTGCTTCATGGCATTTGCTTTTATTGTTACAATATATCGGTAAGTTAACAGTTTATTTGTATTCACAGGCACTAGGACTAATGACAACTTATTTAATTGTTCTACAACAATTTAGGCTTCAAGAAGAAACCGAAAAATAACTTTAAAGGTCGCAAATAATTCGCAGATTGAATTAAATACTTAGAAATAGGTTAACTAGGCTGAGATATAACTTATTTAAAGAAAGTCTTTGCTTTTAGTTCTGTACTTCAGACAAAGAGAGTTCAGTTTAGCACGATAATAAAATTAAAGATGCATTTTACTACACCAAACTGCCTGTTTTCAGAAATTTCCGTTTGAAATTAGACTAACAGTCTAAAATGAGCTTTCTTATTTTCCTTCGACCATTCCAACATCACTCTCACCTTTACATGGATAAGTTTCCAGTTTGATGATAACCCGTGTTCGACCGTTGATCATGAAAGAGTTAAATACTTTTCACCCATGTTACTTCTACGAAAGGTTCGCCAAATTGCTGTGAACGCAAGCTCCGGAATGGCAGATCTTATTTGTCTAGCTATCGTAATTCAAAAACAACAACAAGTAATAAACGTTTTTAGTTCATTTACTACAAAAATCTTCAGTTTAGTTCAGCTTGGTATAAAAGAATTAGAACCGACAAGGGTTGCTGGCCTAAAAAGGCGCCGAATGCGACTATCTATTTGTATGGGAATTGAACTGCTTCTTTGCTTTGTATCTCACACCAACACCGTTATTTTTTACTATCAACACGCTTCTGCGTCTGGAAGAGTTTGGTGGAAACTTATCACAATTTCAATCGTTAGGGTTTATTGGATTACGATTCTCCAGTGAGTTTCGTTGCTGGTTCAGAGATATGATCAACTCAACTCCCTGGAGAGCTAGACTGAATGTGGTTAACGATCAATAGTAAGGATGAAAACGAACAGGACCAATGTGTTCTCCAACCTAACCTCGCTCCTTTCTTCCGGTTCTACCGTGTTAAACGCTTCCTGTGTTAGAATAAAGCGAGGCCTACACCACAATTTGAGCGATTACGGGCATAATTTAGTGAAAGCACTTTTCATTCCATCGATGGCAGTTAGTTGTAAATAAATTACATTCCTTACAATATAACGCTTGTTAACGGCCTGGTGGTAATGATGTCACTCAGAAATGGAACTGTCATAACTCATTTAAAAACATGCATAAAAACCATACGCAATCTTCTATATAACCATTTATTACAAATTGTCTTACCTTCATACAAGACACACTACATTTTTCATCATATTTAACGGTATTAACACTTGTAATTAGACGGACTTTCAAAATGTACTACAGATATATTTCATAATTCATAGACAAAATTGACGTATTATGCCTAACATATTCGAAATACTACGCTAGCTGGGTAAATTTACAAAAATGACTTGAACAACTCCATAACTTCGTTTGGATCCCGTTTGAGGAATTCCTGGAAAAAGCTTGATCCGTTGAGCTCATCCTTGCGCCTGAAAGTGACGAATAAATCGTTATCACAAATGTTACCTTAGCTGTCATACTGATTTGCTAACTGGTGCATAATTAAGGAAACTTACGCCTTGATGAGTTGCAGTGCTTTCCACTTCAAGTTCTCCAGTCCAGCCTTTCCAACAGTGGTGAGGTAGAGGTTCAAGGCAGCATCCATGTCAAGCCAAGCATCAGACCTTTTCAAGAACAAATTCACCAGTGTTGTCTCCAACGGTTTGATGTCATAAAGGTGAGCAAGTTCCAGCAGCTCCAAAGCAATAATCGGAGAGCCAAAAGCGTCTTCAAGATCCCATAATAGACGTACTTCAAAAACACCCTCACTCCTTCCTCAGAAGCTTCAAACTTGACGCAGTTTTCCTGAGTCTCCTTGCAATCCATCTGGAGCATTCGATTCAATACAGGACTCCGCTCTTAGAAAAAGATTTTTAACATTGAGCATTAGGTAACTTATTTAATGAATATAATAACATGATTGTAAATAATTCCCACCTCCCAAAAACACTTTGTGACACGGAATTCGACTCCCATTTTCAGCAATGATTGCAAAATCCGAGTACTTCCCCTTCTCCAGAAACCCTTCAGCATTGGCGTGACTTGGAGAACCGAAATATCTTCAAACTGCATGCTTTGTGACTGATTATCTCAAGCGAGTATTTCCCGACGAGCATTTGATCCTTTTTGAACATCTTGCGAGCTTGGAATTGACGCTCACATCTCCTTTAAAAAATCTCATTCGTTGATTCGTTCCAAACATATAGTTTTTACGGGCAAAATCGGATTTCATTTCTGCAGGTTACAATATTATTGTTTTAGAGGTAATTCACAAAAACTAATAAGTTTACACTGTCGACTAGACTTACCACAAGAGATTTCGACGCCATTCTCAAACGTAGCAATAAAGTTCATCCCAGTTCCTTGCTCTTGTGCACATGAATGAACTTGTGGAGAGCTGGTCCATACGCGTTCCTGAATATCTTAGCGGGTCTTGGATCGAATCGAAGCTTGATGGTTTCCCTAGAAAACCGCAAGCAAACCGTTGTGATGACAAGGTTGATATGAATGACATTGGAAAAAACTAAGGAGTTGTGTTACGGACTAACATGGTTGACGACAAGAAAGATATCTTCCGCTTCCTCCTCTTGGACTTGGGCTTATCCATCTCCATCTGTTGCTGTAATTTTTGCTCCAGTAATCCTAAATCAACGCTCACTCGAATTTCTACTTCTTTGAGTGTACTTAGATTGAGCTCTATTTCTAGCTCGGCATCCTTCACGACGTATGCGCTCATTTTTCGGTGTTTGATCCTCCTTCGTCTTACAGCAAATGGTAGTGCTTCACTTCAAGTCCCAAACCTATAATCAAATTTGAAGTAGACAGTGGATAAAAGATGAAGAGGTTCATTTACATTGAAAGTACCGAAAACTCAAGTCATTTTTGTTTAGAATCTACTTACTAACCACTTTGCAGGAACTCCGCTCAAACTTGCAACTAGGCCAGTCGGTAATCTTGTAATTAAATTATCACGAAATAAACTTAATATGAAACAACAGTAATATCCCGACTCCAACAAACTTATCACACTGTCTCAAGGAATAAGTTGAATGCTGACAGTTGGACGAACTTGACCGAGTCAACGTGGCGAGTGAACAAGATCAAACACACTTTTGTACAGCCTCCTTTCTGTTGTGTCGTTCAACGCATTTACTATCATTCAAGGCGTTTCAGTTTAAACCCGCCGCCGCGTGCAATTGCAATAAGAAATTAACTCGCCTCAACCTGTTCCTTAAACGTTTGTAATTTTGATCTTCGAACAACAAAGCCCTATTCAACTAACTCGCAATTGTTAGCTTCAACCGCATTATGTAATTCTAGAGAGTCATAGAGTGAGAGTTCAGTCTGATGAAATAGGAGCGGACGTTCAAACGTGTGCGGCCTGCTGGGTGCATCAAGAAAGAACGGAGGTTGAAAACAAACTTCAATGGACATGCTTCTTGCTTCTTCAACTTCAAACGAAGGTCATAATTTGGCGTTTCTCGTTCGTTGATTCCTGTTGATTGATACTTTATTAACTTGATGTCAGTTTGATTTGTAATTGCATAATTTACTATCGTCGGTGTTCAACTATTTACTATTTTCAACTGATCCAATTCAAGCTCGTATCATTTTAGTGATAACTGAAATTTACTTTTTGTTTACTATTTAGATCTTCAAACTCTCGATCAAAATGTCGATCTCAAAACTCCAAGCTTTTCCATCCGCTGTGGTGAACCGGAAGTTGCCTGAGGAAGACAAGGATCCGCAGGTTGAAAAGACAATGGAAGATCTTCCCCCCGAAGTAAGTCCTATTTCCATGCTGTACAAAATCATCCATATTAATGATAAGTAGCTTAAAAACTTCATTTATTTTCAGGTGCTCACCATGATTTTGAAGCTCGCAACCAGGGACAAAAACAGGAATAAGATGTTGAACTACCGCCTCATCAACTCCCAGTGGAAGGACATCATGAATTCCCTCATCGAGAAGAGCATTTTCTCAGGTGATTTTCCTGTCTTCCCAGAAATGAACATCGTTGGTGATGGTGACGAATCCACAAGACTGTTCCCTTCCAGTGAAAATCCGTTTCCTTTCAACTCCCTTCTTCTCAGCGGAACTATGAGTTCAACTGACTTCGACTCCCATCCCGAGCGATACCAGATGCCGATGAGCGTAGAAACTTTTGGATTAAGAATTGGAGGGAGGCTCACCTCCTTCTCCCTGTATGAACTAAGAACTCCTATAGAAACTCTGGCTGCTTTGCTTGGCTTTATGCCATGCCTGAAACGGCTGAGCCTTTTCGATGTTGAGGAGGAGAATTTCATCATTCAACCCAATTCAATGTTCCCGACCGCACCTTGGCTTCCGAATCTCTCCACTTTGGAGGTCAAACCCAACCCCAGATTCGGAGTATGGGGAGATGACAAAATGAACGTGTACATGTGGCTCATTGTCTCTTACGCTGACCAACTAATCTCCCTGAGTATGAAGACAGGTGAGAGGTTTAGACCGCTCCGCAAAAGTCATCAATATTTTGATGATCAAAATTCTGCTATCGTTGACGATGGTGAAAGATTCCCGATTGCCTCCACTACGGATGCCGCCTTTGGAAACTTGAAGCAACTGAAAATCTGCTGTCCTACGAGGTACTTCTTGCGTCAGAGTGAAATCACTGCGTTGAAGCAACTTTCTGTGAGGGGAATGGACGGAAAATTTTTTGTGGACTTGAGGGATCTGATTCGCTTTGCTGAGAGATCTAGGGCTACGCTGGAGACACTCTTGCTGGACGTTTTCTGGTTCGAATTGGTTCCACCAGTACACAGGCTAAATCATCAGGTTGGTCAGTTAGAGCCCGAAGTCCTTCTTCCAATGCTTAAGACACTAGCAATTCATTACCCAAGTAAAGATCTTCATGAAAGGATCCTGAGTGAGGAGTTGCTGGTCAAGTTTCCGGCGCTGGAAGTGCTTCAGCTACTCCGCTATTGGCCCAGCTATTTGGATTATGAGATCAGTTCAGTTAGAGATGAGAGTGAGAGACAAGATGAAGCGGCTCCACTTCGAAACGAGAACGAGCGACAGAGTGAAATTGCGGCTCTTAAACCACAGTTGACTTCGCATCGGAACCATCATTCTAACCTGCAAGACGCGCGTGTCGTCAGACTGGCGTTGGCTCCACTTCCACACGGCGAGGCGCATGAGTTTGCTGAGTTGCCACCGGAGAATCCTGCTATTGAAGAGATTGTGAGGGCAGCAGCCATGGCGTCTGTGCAGAATGAAATGACTAGGATTTTCACACGACTGTTGGAGCTGGGTGAAAGAAAAGAAACAATAATTGCAGAACTATTGATTCAGAGACGAGGGTTCTGGAACGGTTGTCCAAATCTCAAGGTGTTGTCTGTCAGCTCAGAAGAAATACCTGATGGGGATATCTGTCTTGTTCGAAGACCAAGTGAGGACTAAGCATCCGATTCATCTTATGGAGATAGATGACACGATATATTCACAATCGACTAATGTATCAAGGTTTTCATTTTCTATCCTCCATTTTTGTTAACTGCATCCGCCCTAAAGTAACCTACTAGTTCTACCTTTAAAATATTCGTATTAAGCTTAAGAATTGTTAAATGCCTGCATATTTAATTTTAATATTCATTTGGGAAGATGTCCAGAATTTGGAGTATATATAAAATGACTTTTTTATTGCCAATAAAAATCATAGATTGAAAATTGATTGTTTGTACCTACTCAACTTAAAGAATCTAGCACTTACGCATCTAATCAAACCGAATGATTCAATGAACTTGAAGAATGCTGCAATACTGCGTTATCGTTTGAATTCAGTCATTTAATACTCATAAAAATGTCAAATACTGTTACAAGAAAACATTATATAATTAAATTGTCCTTATCACAATATCTATCATCCTGCTTCAACTTTCTTGCTACTACAAAAGGGACGAACTTCTTCAAAGGTAACCTTTCGAAATAAACTAAGCAAGGTCGTCTGCTGGCCTTCGTCTTGATTTCCATCCAAAAGCGGCATCCCGAGTTCAATGATGTTCGCTGAAGCTTGCATTTCCCCACAGATTTTTCCAAAGAAGTTATCCTCATCACATGGGATAGTCCACTCGAGAATAAGCGGATGCAAAATGGTCAGTCTCCGATTTGTCAAATCATTCTGCTGCACTGTTCCTGGACCTGGTTTTCCTTTTGAGTATCTGATTCGCGTCAGTTCATTCTTAGTCAGGCAAGTCCATTTTCTAGAATCGCCAGTCCTTTGCTCCTCCCCCAGAAGGTCCTCTCTTCTCAGCAGTTCGGCGTCCCTCGTATTCAAAACCCAGTTCTGCGAGTTGGAGCGTAGTTCTCCATAGAATTCAAAGAACTCCTTGCACAGCACCACCAAATGAAGGACAAATAGGTCAGAGTTCATATCCGGACAATAGGCACGATGAGTAGCTTTCCATTTCTTAGCAAACCGCTTAAGTATTCGGAAGCCAATATCAATTTGTCCACTTCGCAGTGGACCTACAGCATATATAAGGTTGCAATCATTATTGCCACCCTCAAGAATTTGTCTTGGGGTGGGTAGAATCCCTCTTTGGCAAAGAAACAAGATGACCATCCACTCCAGTCCAGCGGGGTCGGGAGCAAAAGCATACGATGATTGACTTGGCATTGAGGATCCTCGTATCTTCACCTGATTCTGCTCAGCCCAGTGAAAGATCAATGTGAGAAAAGGTTTTGCTCTCCGATCAAACCCCAGAAGATACTTGAGAAGGCGACAAGTTTGAGCCTCGACTGCAAAACGGCGATCCGCCACCAACACGAACTTGGTCTTGGTTGCGATGTCTTCAAAGTGAAGTACTTTGTCATTCCCGAACTCCAATCCTGATTGGCTCGGCTTAACACTCTTTAATCCAGCAAGGATATCGCGAGCTTCGGAAGTCGTGAAAAGGCGTATCATGTAACTATCACCGTGCTGACCACCTTTGCTAATTTCTCCTCCTCTTACGTCACTAAGTGAACCTTAAAAAATATGCAAAATTGTATTATAATACCTAACTTCAGTTACTGCTACATATTCTTGATGAAATGTGATATTTACCTTCTGCATCAACATAAAATAGAAGCTCATCCGCCCCTTGTGCACGCAGCTTCAAGTACCAATGCCGAAACATCAAGAGCTGGCACCTTTTGTAATGAGGAGTGAGGACCCGCTGGAACCTTTCCATCATGATGAGAGCCTTGCTGTAAGCTGCATCTCCGGTTTCCATCTCACGGCAGATGAAATCAAACTGGGAACTAAGATTCAAAGGTGCCAACACCAACATGTCTGGTTCAATCTTGACAGAGGCTTCTTCTCCGTCTTGTTCCACTTCCTCGGCTTCGACGCTGCTTTCATCGGAGGGAGAATTCACCAGTTTTCTACGTTTAGACGAAGGCAGGTAATCGTCGTCAGCCTCAGTTTTCAGACCTTCAGTCTTGAACTCAGGACTCAATTCTTCACGGAAATGTTGAGCAATCAGCTGTTCCCCTAATAAACAACGACATGAAATCATAAGTGAGCATTATATTTGACAATTGTTGGATTCTGAAGACGCTGCAGCTTAACTTACATTCCATATCCAGATAGTCGGTTGCCTTCCTTAGCTGAAGGACCTGATAGGTTCCAATACTCATCTTGGACTCTTCATCGAGACCATTCAAGATTTCGTCCACCTGCTCCCTAAAATCGAAAAATCATTTTTGTCTTTAATGGGTTAATCCAGTTAATATGTTCATATAATTTACGTTACCGACAATTATCGACAGTCTCTAACCTGTTTTCTAGCAAAAGAAGTCCAATCCGAGGACGCTTCTCATTCCACAAAAATCCCGACAAGTTTGACCTTCCATCCCGTCCAACAAACGATCCAAGGACAGTTTCGGTGGCCACTGAAAACTTGCCAAATGCAACCAAAACTTGTTGCCAGTTCCAAGACACGAGATCCGTTCCAGCTTCCGCTTGATGGCCTGGACTCAGCAGATGGTTGAACCAGCCTTTTTCAGTTTTCAGTGTAATTTTGCAACGCGAACAGTAATATCCACAAGCGGACGCCATTCTGTATTGATAGTTTGGCTGAGTTCACAAAAAAATCAATAAATTATGTTTAAACACACATTTACTAAACTTCTACTTCGTTCGTCGAGAAAATGTTGACGTGAATGAACGAGAGATGCTGATCATAATCTGAAGTTCCGCTCCGCCAAGTTGAGTCTATGTGGGGCACATTGAGAATCACTGAACAAAGTAATAACCATCAACTTTTCTGCATTAGCTATAAAAAATTGCATACCACCACGGTAAGTAGTTTTGCATCAACGATTAGCTATGAGTTAACAAGTTCTGATGATAACAATGATTGAAAGATTGCTCTTTACTTTTCTAACATAATTGTCATTTCATAAGTACTCAATTAATAAAATTTCGTTATACTTTGTCATTCTATTCTAGTCTATATAACAGAATCGAGTAAAACTACAAAACTAATCTACCCCTCACGATAAAATGGAAAGCTTTGCAACTTCCTCCCATGCACAAACTGCGTTGCTTCAATATTTTCAGAAATCCACAGTAGAATTTCTGTGGGAAAAGGGCAGTCGTTCTATATCATTCCCTGTATTTGTTCAATGTATCGTTTTACAATGTTTGCTAGTAAATTTTGACTGGTCTAAACTCCAAAAAGCCATTCAAAATTCTACCAAGCCGAAGAGAAGATTAGACAGGCGAAAAATTCGAGAACTAACCTATGCTTATATTCTACAAGCAAATGCTAAACTGAAACAAATGTTTTCGATGCCAGACTTGCTCCTAATTTCCGATTCCAAATTTCCAGCCGGTGATTGGAAGAACCACGCCTTGCAAACTGTAATCTTTCACAAAAATTATCCCATAAAACTTCCATCGCTTGTTCTCATGTTTACCACAACCGATAAGATCAAGAATTCCGATATGATTGGTAGGGTTGTCACGTCCATTTTCAGCACGGTGCCACTGATTTTCATCGACTTCGTTAACAAATCGGTGTCTATTGGTTGTTTCACTTGTGATAGCTCCCCAATTAAACGCTTAGCACATCCAAGCTCACTTTCCCCCGGATATCCACTGACATTTCGAAAACTGTCAAAGGTTTCAATGGCATCCTTTAATAACTTGACACGATTTTGGCAGCAAATCCATTCAACTCTAAATTTGGATTCAATTGCTTCACCAAAAAACTGTTGGGAGCTTCATGTGTATAGCCAAGTTTGTTGGGTCTATAAGGCGTACTGCCACTATAAAAATTGTTCCGATTTTGAAAAATTCGCATATTTTCACACGGCAGTACTAGGACTACAGCTCACTCCTCCCACTAGGTTTACATATATCAGACAGGTTCACCCATTTGGTCAGAAAACAATTGAGTATCGGCTTCAAGTTATTTTTCCAAAAGTACATTTTCTTGACGCTACCCTTGCAGCATTTTTAAAACCATTTACACCAAGTATTTGGATATTCACAATGATTGCTGTAGCAGTGATAGGCCTGTGGCTAACATTGTTGGAGAATGTGGGAGCAAGCCACATGTTTTTCTGGCAATTTTCCATTCTTCTTGGGCAAGACGAGAACCTGGGTGCAAAGATTCGAATAATGGGCAAAACAATCGTAACTGTTTGGATTTTTTCAACTATTCTGCTTCGAGAGTTTTACAATTCATCCCTGTACTCATTGATGACCTCTGAGCCAGAGTCAAACGACTTTCCAGCAAATATGACACAAGTACTGAATCAAAGTGATTTCGATCTAATTGTATTGGTCAATCTCCTAACCGAAATACATGATGTTCTGTGGTCCTCTATTCAAAGAAAACCACCACAGGAGAATTTCTGGAGACGTATTTTGGGTAAATCCTATGCCATGAAACCATATAATAGTGCTTCATACGTTTACACACTTCAGCTGGTATTGTCGGGAAATTATGCCCCTATAAACAAATGTACCCCATCATCGGATTGGACAACTTTTACTTGCGACCCGACCCAACGGAAGTTTTCCAGATTTGCAATAGTGTGCGAGGGAAACTGTGAAGGGTATTGGAGCGTTGCGCTATCTGAAAACGGGGAGATATTTAGGAAGGTTCATGAAAAACCATTTTTCACATCGTTTAAATTGTGGAACCAGGACTTTCCAAACTTTGCAACTTATGATTTTCTGAAATTTCTGGGATTTTTTGTTCAATCTGGCCTTTACGAAAGGGCAATTAGTCGTCATCAACTGATGAAACAAATCAAAGATGTTCAGGACTTGAACCGACATCGGAAGTTGGAAATGAGCAACGGGAGTTTGTTCAGCTACATTAATTTATCTATGAAAAGAGAGATAGTCAATTTTGAAGAAAAGGCAACAAAAATTTCGGCTGTACATGGAACCCTTTTAATTACGAGCTTCATGTTTGTAATTGCGCTATTGTTATTTGGTTTTGAGTTCTGGAAATTGGTGGCTACCTTCTAGATGACGGTGAAAACATTTTTTAATATAGTTTACTTTATTACGTCGTTAAATGAGCTGTCAATTTATTGCCGAAAAGCTGTCGAGTTGATGTAGTTTTATTTTTGGCCAAATGGTTTATTATCAATTACTTTCAACCTTCAAACATCTTCAGTGGGAGCTGTTTCATAGTAATGAAGTTACAACAACAAAAAATCAATGTGTGCATGACAAACTCCAAGTTTCGCTACTCGGAGAATTTTACGTCACCTCTTCTTATAAATTAAAAGCAATTACATTGATAATTTTACCAAACTGCCATTGCTGGCACAGTACTCCTATTGCTCTTCAGTATGTTTAGGACTCATTTTACTTCTCACTTCTACGCTAATATAAGTTTTATATGCACTATATCAGAAAAAGCGAATAGTTTTTAATTGTTTAAACATTGTGTAATCACCAATTTAGTGTGTGTGAATAGTCATTGCAATTTAGTACGTACTATAATCGACTTGGAGGCATAAAAAATAAAATACAAAGAAGCAAGACGAATTAATCAGTAATAAGTTTATTTCCACGTATATCAATGATTTCATTAATGCTTATCTAAAATACATGTATTTAAAAGGACTTAATTTGTTAATTAATTAAGGTGTACGGTCACAACTATTTTTATACAAATATTCCTTCAATCACTGTGAGGTAGGTTTACATTGTAAAGTTTACAATATTAAATTCTAAATAATACTTAAGACTTAATTGATTAGACTGAAATGCTTGTGGAAATGTAATTTGATTCAGGTAAATCTTATTACCACATTGTCTTTGTTTGGCTAAGCGAGTATTTTAAGTAGTGGGGTTTGACGTAGTTGATCGTACCCATTTAAAAAAGTTGCATTTCGCATTGGGATCCCCGAATCTCCCTTCACCGTGAGAGCAAACCCAAAACTGACGCCCATAATTTGCCCCCTTCTTTTTTACCGTTCGTTTCACACAGGGCTCCTTATGAACTTCACAAAGTGGAACTTCTGGTGGTTTCATCAACTTTTTCCAAGAATCCAAAGTATTATGAGATTGAGTGCTCCTGTAGGCATCTAGTGGAAGGTCTGGGGCTTTGATCTCGACAACAGCTTTAGAAATACTTTGGGCTTCGCCAGTCTCTTTCGGAGGCACAGGAAGTTTCTTGAAAAACATGCTAAGTTTAGTTTGTCCACGTTTTGGAATCTGGCTAGTGGAAGGAGCTTCTTTCTCATCTTCACGTGGTCGTTTCCTGTTCCCGTCACTATCAGCCTTCTCTGTTCCTGTAGCTTGGAAAAACTCGTCCATCTTCTTCTGTTTTCCTGAGAATTCAGGGTAGTTACTGCTCGCGAACGATGGTGGATGATTCGCCGGAACAAGAATCAGGGAATGAAAGGTAGCTGATATTGGGCAATGATCACTTCCCATGATGTCAGCGTGTACTTCAGCATTGTCCAGGTACTTGGCAAGCTCCTGATCCGCGAATATGTAGTCTAACCTAGCCCCATAATTGTTTTCCCTGGCATTCAGTCTTGTGCACCAGCTGGTAAAAGCAGCTTGCTGAGAAGGATGAAGCTTTCTAAATGTATCCACAAATCCTGATGGATCCTTCTCATCAATGAGGTCATCAAGAATTCCAGCAAATTCAGTCATTGGAAAGTCCTAACAACAAAAGCGAATTGACAATTTGATAGGTTATCTACATATCTAAGTGAGTAAAGGGAAAACTTTCTCCAAGTCCAATTGTTTACCTTCAAGTCCTTAATTTCTGATTGATCGAGTACCCGATGAGCAATGTTGATATCTCCCACCAGGAGAACAAATGATCCCTCTTGAACTAACTTCTTTGCCCGTCGATGTAGAACCTCATGGAAGCATAGTTTGAACGCTTTGTTATTCGTGGGATCTTCAGGATCGTCTCTGAGTCTTGGGCAGTAGACGTTGATAATTGTTAATGGGCGAGTAGTCCCATTTGGTAACTATTGGAATAAAAATAAAAAAGATCATTATGCAAAGGGGAAGATTAATTGCAAGTTTTTTTTACCGAACTTCCCAGAGAGCTAAGTACCTTCACCATGTGTTGAGTAATCACAGCTCTGCCGTCTGAATTAGCAGATTTCACGTGGAGAGCCTCACCCTCTGTTAGATCTGGATAACAACCAACGGCATCAGCCTTCAGCTGTTGAGGTTTACAGAGTCCATCTTCAGCTTTGACAGGAGTGTAGTCATCTTTGCAAAATGTCGCCACTCCTAAAGTACCGATGAATATATTATTAGGATCATGATAAGAGATGTCAGTTGTACAAATAAATGAACACTGACCTGAAAGTCCCACTCTGGTAGAGTTGAAGGAGAAATAGGAGGAATAACCGGGTGGCATAGCTTGTCCTTGGTCCAGCTGCTTTCCTGTTAGAAGAGTAACAAAGGGCTGCATTGATTTCGTCATTTTGCTTGAATTAATTAATTTGAATTTAATTTCAAATTTTTTTAAAAAGACTAGCATCTTTTTACTAGCAATTTTCGTCTCCTGAACTGCCAACACGGAGCAATCCAGCTGCTTCAAAACTTGTGGCATGTCCAACGTTCTCATTCCGTTGACGTTCCATGAAACGATTTTGAAACAAGGGAGAGCCGTCGAAGTTATCTGACTTGTAGGATCGTCCTTCTGCTGGCCACTCTCCAAAAGGTTAGACATTGCGGAGGCGGAAGAGAAGGAGATGAAACACTTACTGGAATGTGAATGAACCGAACACACGACATTAAATAAAAAACAACCTGGTAAAATATGGTAGCAAAAAACTATAGCTAACGTGGTGGGTTGACTGCTCTGAAGTGTAAAACTTACCAGAACTTTAAAATGGAATTGAGTGCCATACAGATTGTGGTTGTACTGAGAAATTGGATTCTGGTTTATTTATAAATGCAGTCAAGACTATAGCACACGTTTCCGTAAATATTTTTGAAATTCGCGATAATGTTTGTTACACGATGAAAATACAAGGGGCATAGAATGAAGTATGCAAATAAGAACAAAGACAAAAAATCTCTATCTCGATTCAGCTTCGTTGTTATGATTGTTGTTTAGTCTTTTCATGCAAAATCAATTCATGTCTTTAACAATCGTACGTCTCGCAGGTTACGTTTTTACAAATATGCGACTAGAGAATGTATTAATTAAACGCAAAGGTCATAAATAGTTGGAATTCAATCCATCAATGACATTATGTAGTATGTTTATATTAGAAAATTGTGGTTTAGCATTTCGGCAAATCATCATGTGGATCTAGGGGTCATTTTCCTTGGTAGAAAATGTATCAACTGCAGTCAACATCTATGCGCCACTAACACATCGCAGGGAATATACACCAGTGGTTCAAGTAGGATGCTGTGGATAAATTCTAATGCTTTGAATTCCTTGTCCCTTTCATGACAATACCGAAAGAACTGCCGCAAGTAGCAGTATTTGTCAAGTTGATACGTCAAATGCAAAAGCCTGCATGATTAGGGAAAAGACATTCAGGTTTTTATGTTTGAAACCAGGTAACGAAATGGAGTGTGTTTTGCTACGTTACAAAAGAAAAGTAGATTAGTTTGAAATCATTTTGATAGTTTTGCGTAGAGAACATGTTGTCTTTAAGAACATCTAGGTATTTTGTTGTATTGCCAAACGCAGTCCAGTTCAGACATGGTATCTGCATAAAGCTTTTCGGATATAATGTGGCATGGTTTTAAAACCATGAAGATACACGTTCTGGCAAGGTCTAGGAATTATTTAACCAAATGTTAATAGCAAAGGAAGTGCAGGTAGCTTACGAAACAGGCTGAACTCATTAATGTACTCATTAATCAAAACGAAAGCTTGACGTAGTTGACATAAGAAATCTGAATTTATAAAAAGTTCATAATGTTTATTGTGTATCCAAATTGTGATTTGTCGTCAGGTTTCGAGCTCCTCGATTGAGGTAAAAATTATGGAAGCACTTAAATAAGGTAACGTTTTTTTAGCCTCTACGTACTTATTAAGGTTGGATTGTCGTTTTCTGCTGAGTGGTAGCTCTAAAATGAAGATCACATTAAAAAAGATGAAAAGAATTTCAGAGCTTAACAAAACCAAGAGATAACGTAACAAGGCTCGCAATGTCAAATTCTGAATCACTTTCTGCCACCAGCCTAAATAGCCACGAAATAAATAACATTTTTTAAACTACGATATAACTTACTTACTTTTAACAACGGTTTCTGATATAAAAACATGGTGAGGATTTCGATGGATTTATTTGAAATGCTTAAAAACTTCATCATTTTGCAGAAGCCAAGTGCAAAAGATTTTGTATGAATTGGATGTAATAATAAATTTACATTAGACATCATATAATTTGCAGGGTTTTTAAAAATATTTATTGATGTGGTGTTTAAGCGTAACAAAAGATGTGCACGCAAGGGGAAATGCGTATTATTAATAGATGTTGATTATTTGTAGAAGTGTAATTTTTTTTACATAATCAAGATTTCTGTTTGGAGTAAAATACAAGTGATTTTACTAATGGATTGTTTAGATTGATATCAACAGTTTCGGTAGTATGGAAATTTGAATTGTTGAAAGAAATAATTGATAGGTTATTTTGTGAATGAATTTAGTGGAGTGAGTAAATTTTTTGGTATTGCTTTTATGTACAAAATAAACTAAAGTATACGCGTAAATTATGTTGGTTGGTTGAATGCATGATGGAAAACATTTGTGTGATTATTACCTGTTACAGTATGATTTTGGTTGATTTAGAAATCGTAGCAAAGTTTGAAAGGATAACAGTTTACGTAGTGTTAACTTTGTTTAGATGTTATGCAAATGTTTGCAAACGTTGTAGTTTTGACTAATCGAATGATTTTAATGAACTGTAATAATGGGGTTGTTTAAGACAGGTTGAAATGTTATTGTGTAGTATACAATTGAAGGACAGTTAATCGTTTACATGACTTTATATTTGAATGTGTTGAAGTGTTTTGAGTGTAGATTGGGGTAACCATAAGGTAAAGATGCGATAAGAATTTAAATGTAGTATTAACGAATGATTAAAAATCGTGAAGTATAATAGAAATAAGGGTAGTGTTTCTATAATAATGTAGTGATTTTCAAGAATGTTTAAACTGTATTGAGAAGTTATATTGTTAAACCTGGAGAAGAGTAATATGAAAGGAGAAACTATGTGCGAAATATTATGTTAAATGAAATAATGGTGGGTAATTTGGAAATTGGAAAATGGAAAAGAATGAAAGGAAGTATGAAAATTGATATATATAGAATGTAGATGTTTGCAGTTCTACTGTAATGTTTAATTTGTTAGAAATATGGTGTAGTGTTTGGCAAAGAGAACAATAGTATAAAATTAGTTATTGTGTAAAGTGTATGAGTTACTGTTTAATGTATATTTAATCCGTTTTATTTCATTTTAATCAAGCAAACTGGAATAACGATAATATGTATTAATTTTATTAATTTTAGATTGGTGAAGGGAAATATTTATTTGAACATAAGTGTAAAGAAGAATTACTTGATTATTATTTGTTGGTATGGAAGTGATAAATTAAATTAGCATAAATAAAAATGTGGCAGGAAAATGAAAAATTTGCAGTATTTGAACTTTTATGAAAGGTTATTTGAACAAGGCTTCGTCACCGTGAAAGTGGAAAGTCCATATTTTCAACTTCGAATAGCCCGTTTCATATGCAGTGTATTAGAACCGCCTCGTTGCGTTTACGGAAAATCTCGCTGTTCTTACAAATTGCCTTTTTCTCAAAGGTTTTACAGCTGAAATGAACTTAATTGAAGTAAAAAAATTAGTAATATTTAGCGAAATCCAAGCAAATTAAGTAGTATAAAGCTATCCTAAAACGAATGTAAATGAGTTACTAAAGCCGACCAACAAATTATTTTTTTAAATTTTTAAATTTTTATAGTTTTGTAATGGTAATTTTAATTGCTGTTAAGTTACCTGAGAATAATTTAGCTATTGTTTAAAGATATAGAAAGGGATATAGTAATCTCTTGGAATCAAATGGCGTTGGAACGAACTTTGCTAAACTTTTCTCAACAGAGTTATGACACTTAACTGCTTGAACAATTAAAGGGGCAATTAACTTGTATCCGCCCCTAAGGATGTTTCACAAGATGCGTGAACCAGCGCAAGGTCATCTAAAAAATCGGTGTATTAAAGGGGTAGAGCTGGCCGGTAGTAAAGTTGACCGGTCAACCAGAAAAACCCTAATGAATCAAAACAGGGAAACTTCCTTTTACGTGTATCTGCATCACATGAACCACCCCCTTTCATTCATACACAGTGGCATCTCAAAAGAAGGGGCAAAGTGCAACAAAGGTAGTGCGTAAATGGCCAAAAATATGGAAATGAGATTTTTGTCACTTTCACGTGGACGAAGCCACAAAATAGTCAAACAATAAATCACCAACAAGCAACGCATATGACATTAAAAAGTTAAGAATAAGCTGACAATAAACTGATAATAAGCTGGCTGCAAACTACAATTAAGTCGGTAATAAGTCAGCAATAAGTCAGTAATAAAGTAATACAGTCAGTAATAAAGTCAGTAATACAGTCGGCAATAAAGTCAGTAATACAGTCGGCAATAAGTCAGCAATAAGTGAGTAATAAATCAGCAAAAGTCAGTAATATGTAACGAATAAGACACAAATAAGGTATCAAGAAGGTTTGAATAAGATAACAATTAGTCATATATAAGATAAAAAGAAGGTATTAACAAGCTACGAATTAGCTACAAATTGGTCATTAAGAAGTACCAATGGTATCAAGAAGGTAGTAGTAAGATTTAAAATAATACGGCAAGTAATGAAAATATAATAAAAGAAACGAACCAACGTGAAGACTGCAATTTTGAATGGAATCGTTTCGAAGTAAAAAAATGCTATTAAATGAAATGTGAATTCGAGTAAGTTTGCAAACAGATGGTTAAACAATTTGATTAACAATAATTGTAAGGTGTTTTTAGAAAATGAGCAACTTAGAAGTTATGAAAAAATGGTTTTAAAAAATTTCCGGCCCCCTTTTTTATTTTTGCGGCCCCCTTTTTTTTTTTTTACACCCCAAAAATTTTTCGGGACCGTCATGGTTACCCTGTACACATTTAACCATCATTAAACCCCCCTTCCACTTCCGCACTCCTCTTGGAGTCCGTCATCTTGCGCGCCGCGCAGTCCCCGCCGATGACTTAGACAGGGGTT
>LJIJ01001470.1:40000-43379 GCA_001718145.1 Orchesella cincta
CTGCAGCAACAACCTTTCGGAAGCCACTACATCTACGGTATCTCTCCTCAAATTCGCAATCGAATCTTCACTTTCATTACGCCTTTGGGTTTTCATTCCCAATGACTCGCGCACATGTTAGACTCCTTGGTCCGTGTTTCAAGACGGGACAGGCAGACCACGCATGCTTTAGATTGCAATACTAAACAGTGCCAAACAGCTCTCACTGACAGCAGATACATACAACGTGCTACGGTTACCCGTCCACAAATCATATGCACCCCACTCGTGAAAACCCCTGACCGCGTTAAACGCCTGTTTGCTGTACAACGACCGCATATGTAGTTGGAAACCAGGACTCAAACCACAAGGATTTGCAGTACCCCGGCACCTAAAATACACAACTCAGTCGCATGCAACCCGCCAACAGAAAAAAACGTGCATCAGCCAAAGGCGAACCAACAACTTAATGCACATCATCAGCCATCAACACCAAGCCTGAATGTTCCCCTCAATACTTGCAAGTTCTGCCCGCTTACCCCCGAGAGGTTTCACGTACTTTTTAACTCTCTCTTCAAAGTTCTTTTCAACTTTCCCTCACGGTACTTGTTCGCTATCGGTCTCGTGGTCATATTTAGCCTTAGATGGAGTTTACCACCTGATTTGGGCTGCACTCCCAAGCAACCCGACTCTACGGACGAGACGCACTGCACAATAAAATCATCATACGGGCCTAGCACCCTCCATGGGCTATGGCCCCGTTCAAGAGGGACTTGGATGATCATTCTGCACAGCAATATCTCGTCCCAAACGCCACATGTCTTGATGCCCGGGGACACCAGATTCGCGCTGGGCTTTTCCCTTTTCGCTCGCCGTTACTAAGGGAATCCTTGTTAGTTTCTTTTCCTCCGCTTATTAATATGCTTAAATTTGGCGGGTAATCTCGCCTGCTCTGAGGTCGCTAGAATAAAACACGCTATTTAAAGCATGTGATAAAGTTAAACATGATTCTGTCATTTACAGCAATGCATATATATTTATTCAATGCTTGCACATTTACACAGAAAACATGCTCAAATTCTAATCAAGCTACACAACTTGACGATGACGGTACATTTAAGCACCTTTGGTTTTTATTTTATATCCGACCCTCAGCCAGACGTGGCCTAAAATTTACTTTAGGCCGCCATTTGCGTTCGAAACGTCGGTGTTCATGTGTCCTGCAGTTCACACGTCTGCGCGCAGTTAGCTGCGTTCTTCATCGACCCACGAGCCGAGTGATCCACCACTCGAGGTTAATTTTTTTTGTTTTTGATTTACATTTAGGTGATTGTTAAAACACGTTAAATGCTTTATGTAACAACATATTTCTATATTGGTACATGTTTCAACACCAAGCACTTGTATGGATGTACAAAATCAATGAGTGTAAACCAAAACTGCAAGGCGAATCAAATCTTCAAAGGTATGAATGCCTACCTCACAGTTTATAGCGGTTTTCCTCACACACAGCTACATCCCAAGATGCAAGGCTGCCCACCGCAGCAACAATGGCAATACGGCAGGACTTGAGCTGTAGTGGTATTTTTCTCTCATGTACGAGCATAGAAAGCGCGCATCCATAAGAACACATGCTAACTTTTGCCCTTCAGCTCAGAGAAGTCCAGTACAGCTAGGAACACAAACTGCAGCATATGTTACAATAAAGCCACAGATTGCGTGCCTTTGTATATTACACACATAATGTGTAATACACGATTTTTAAAGTTCGGTAATGATCCTTCCGCAGGTTCACCTACGGAAACCTTGTTACGACTTTTACTTCCTCTAAGTAATCAAGTTTGGTCATCTTCCCGGTACTCCGGCACGACCCGAAAGCCATAACGAAGACCAGTCCAAAGGCCTCACTAAATCACTCGATCGGTAGTAGCGACGGGCGGTGTGTACAAAGGGCAGGGACGTAATCGACGCAAGCTGATGACTCACGCCTACTAGGAATTCCTCGTTCATGGGGAATAATTGCAATCCCCAATCCCCACGAAGGAGGTTCAGAGGGTTTCCCGATCCTTTCGGACAGGGAACACATGCTGAGTCCTTCAGTGTAGCGCGCGTGCAGCCCAGAACATCTAAGGGCATCACAGACCTGTTATTGCTCTATCTCGTGCGGCTAAACGCGCCCGTCCCTCTAAGAAGCTGCGAAGGACCCACAAGGGATCCAACGTCTAGTTAGTAGGCCAGAGTCTCGTTCGTTATCGGAATTAACCAGACAAATCGCTCCACCAACTAAGAACGGCCATGCACCACCACCCACCGAATCAAGAAGAGCTCTCAATCTGTCAATCCTTCCGGTGTCCGGGCCTGGTGAGTTTTCCGTGTTGAGTCAAATTAAGCCGCAGGCTCCACTCCTGGTGGTGCCCTTCCGTCAATTCCTTTAAGTTTCAGCTTTGCAACCATACTTCCCCAGAATCCAAACACTTTGGTTTCCCGGAGGCTGCCCGTCTAGTCATTCAGTTAACGGAGACGGATCGCCAGTCGACATCGTTTATGGTTAGAACTAGGGCGGTATCTGATCGCCTTCGAACCTCTAACTTTCGTTCTTGATTAATGAAAACATTCTTGGCAAATGCTTTCGCAGTAGTTCGTCTTGCGACGATCCAAGAATTTCACCTCTAACGTCGCAGTACGAATGCCCCCGTCTGTCCCTATTAATCATTACCTCGACTCCGAAAGCCAACGAAATAGAACCGAGGTCCTATTCCATTATTCCATGCACGAATGTTCAGGCTGTAGCGCCTGCTTTGAGCACTCCAATTTTTTCAAAGTAAACGTGCTAGCCACTCAAGGCACCCGGTTAAGAGCACCATGAACGAACTAGCAAAATCGTCCGGGCAGACAGTAAACACCGCAAGGTGCACCACCCGCCCGAAACCGAGATCCAACTACGAGCTTTTTAACCGCAACAAAAAAAAAATAACCCCAGTTTAAAGCGTCCTTTGCCAGGCCGACTATGAGACTTGCGGAAACCCCTTGAGAGGAATTTCACCACATCCACGACCAAGTCCAACTTGTGGATCAGTGACATCTAGTCCGTGGTGATCAGTTCCACGCAGACCACCCTACCCACAAGAATTATCCCACCCACTAGTTGATAGGCCTTGACTTTGTTTAACGCATAGCGTGGTTCAGGATAGCTAGGAATAAGACTTAACCTGTACCAGGGCGAGCAGGTATCATGAGTGGGCTTATGACCTTACCCTCCAAGTCGACTTCGTTTGAAACACACGTCGCCGGTGACAGTCCCGATCAGGCAAATATCAGGTTATCTCCGATCCGAAGCCAAGACAGGCGTTGCCGATCTAATAAAAACCGCTTCCATTCACAGGGGCTGAGGGATGATAGG